>JAITYT010000166.1:1096735-1109689 GCA_025433975.1 Liostenogaster flavolineata
CTCTTATCCGAGCGACTTTTCTTCCTTCGTAGTTTTTTTTTTTAATTTTCCTTCGTTTAAACGAAGATAGGATAATTATCGAAATACACGTGATTTGATGCGATTCGCCCAAGGGATGTTGTAATACGTTACATTGTTATCCTTGATACGCATTATTCGCGATACGTACTACATTATTGCGAAATTTAATATTCATCATCTATACGTTGAATGCAGTATTAACGTGTGATTTAATGATGTTACTTAATATTCGTTAAATGTACGTCGAGTACCGCATCAACGCGTACGAAACTGGAACTCTTTAACATTCCATGCGACTTTTGTTTATTTAAAAGAATTCTTATCGACAGCTCAACGATTTTCAATTTAAATGGCAAGTTCGTAGTCGTAACGTTATTCGTTCGTTAATCGAATTACGTGCTTCTAATTCGGGAAATTCCAGCAAGCAGGGAAATACCCGACGGTACTAGTACCAACGATTCACGATAAGGTCATCGAGAAAAACATACAACCACGTAATTCCTCTTAGGCCATTATGTAATATATGTGTCTTACTATACAAACGTCTGTTTTACGAAATTAGCGAGCGACGCCTAATGACTAATCGAAGCGATAAGATCGATGGAGATTTTATCGATACGAGAAACGGGAAGAAAAAGTCTCGATCGATCGTTGTCTAGGTCTCTTAGTCATTCGAACTGATGCGCGTCATTATTTAAACTAAGATAACATAAAACCAGTCATACTCGAGATCAACGCGACACGCCCACGGATTAGATAAAATGAAGTCCCAAACTACTAGCGATTAGTCTAAGTATGAAACCCAATCAGAGGGAATAAATTCAAGAGTTACTAATTTTCTAATATCTTTTTATCGCGAAAAATCAGTGAACAACGACTCGACTATGGGACTTTCACGATATTTGCTTTCGTTCCTTTAAAAAAAAAATACATTGTCGATTACCTCGAGCAATTTGCAGACACTATAGCGTAGCCATATCGCACGTACTCGTGACTCGTGACTCGTAAGCACGTTTGTTTTTGGATCGCGTCTATAGATTTACACGCGATGAATCAGCCACACGATAATAAATTCGAATACGAATGTGTGCGATGTTTTCCCATGATTGTTTTATTAACGGGATTGTTCGCGAATTCGGAAGGTTTTTCGTACGCTGTTTGCTCTCTGCAATTTGTTCTTCCTTCACGCGTCTGACGTTTTACCTGTTTTCCCTGAAATTCCCATTGATACGCCATTCGAATTCGAATTATTTCCACTCTCTTTCTCTCTGAGAAACTGTCATAGGAACATTAATAATACTTCATTTTAAACATACACAAAAATACGCGTCTTCTCACGAGGCGAATCCGAGGTACATTTCGATCGATCATACGCATCGTCGATCCGACGAAAATCGTAGGACCCGATGGCACGCGCTCCTTGTCGAATCTAACGTAACGGTCGATTGGTTCGACAAGTGGCTCGTTATCGGGCACTTTCGTTTTTTCCTAGAGGATCTCCAATTCGCCAACTGACGCTTAAAAGGACTGCCTGGTTCGTGCCCGCACCAACGGCGAATCGAAACGGGGAAAAGATCGAATCGTTCGAGCGTTCGCCATCCAGACAACTGTGAAGGGACCGTAATTAATCCCTCGAAATGGAATACGCGATGCACATACGTACCTCGATACCCGCGTCAAAAAGGAAGCTTCCTCCCTATTGGTTATTGGAATCGTTTCGATTAAGTCGACGCTTAATTCCGCTCGACCATCTCGATTTTTTTCATGCGTCTGCGTCGCTGAGAAACGAACGATCGAACGATCGTGTTTTAACACACCATTCTCGAGATACTCGTCGATCTTTCGTCGGAAGATCATCTTTTTCTTTCATCGATCAAATATATTGGGTTGGCAACTAAGTGAGTGCGAATATTGTCAATAGATGGATGGTCTTAGTACGTTCTTTTAATTTGTCAACGTGTTCAAAACACCTAACCTATATTGTTTTCTTGTTGTTTGGACTTTCACCTTCAATTAAGTAAAAAAATTGTATCGATTAGTTATTTAGTATCGTTTTTATCCCAATTTAAAACTGGAAGAACAAGACGGGCGTTTTAAACGTACAAGAATTATGTACCGAATACGGGAATGAAGTCTGAAAAATTCCATATCAGAGTCGAGTATCTACGTGGTAGTCGTTCCTTTCGTACTCGAAACGCGTCCCAATAACGCTGACTCAGGTGGTTTACCGCGATAATTGTGGGAGCGCGCCTTTCACGTCCGTTCGGCATAAATATACCGTGTACCGGAATATCCGGGGAGCGTTATCACAAGGCCAATACCAGTGCAAACGTAAAAGCACCTTGCTGGAGGGAGAGAGAAAAAGAGAAAGAGAGAGAGAGAAAGGCGAAAGTAGATATATATGTGCAAATACGACACCCGTTGCAATTTCACGCGACTCAAGCGTACGGTATAACGTCGGCTAGGTCTACTTGCGTCCACTGACGCCCGATGCATCATTTAAATCGTCCTTTCTTCCGTCAAGATCGCTATGATTATGTGACACGGCAGGACGTTCTCGTTTACGTTGGAACGACGTTATCGTCCTTGTGCACGCGATGCGCTCGCACTCGAATCGCGATGAACAATTAATTTCTCTGATGATCGTGAGGATTAACGAGCGAATGGCAGATCGAACGAGCGCTCACCTCGATCTCGCCATTTCCTCTAGATGCCGACGTTCGTTCCTCGAAAGAATCGCTCGGTCCTTTCGTTGTTGAAATCGCTGTGATCGCGACGTATTATATCTTTGAAATCTCGTGGGTCCACGCTTCGTGCACGAGAACGTGCCGAAGCCACAGGAATTTAAGAACGTTCGCGAGGTATAAATTTGTGACGTGGAAGTTGGCAACAGTTCGACGATATAATAAAGAAAAGATAAAATTGTTATCGTTTTTTTCCTTATTCTCGGGTCTTCACGTTTTGCTCTACCAATTTCAGTCGACGTTTCTTTTTACACATGACATTATTATCACTTTTAAGAGTCTTATTAACATCGTCGCCATTTTATTCGAAATTTTTGAAAGATTTATGGATCGAGTACCTGCTTTCTATTTTCAATCAAAGATATACATTTTTAAAGTTTTTTCCTCGAAAGTAAGAAATATGAATATTGTATCGTTGTATCGTGTTTTTTTCTTCGGATAATGTGTTAATTTCTTGGACACGAGGCAGCAACTTCGGAACGAGTAAATATATAATTTTGTTGTTATCGCTTTTGGAAAGGCATCTTCAAATACGGAAAATACTCGGTGCAGGTGATACGAACCAATTTATGTGCCCGATAATATTAACAATAATAATGTCTCACGTGACATGTAAATTTCTTACTCACTCGTATTGAATTCTTGTATTGACTTAACGATGTATATTCAGTTGTTTCTTTGTTACGTGATATTGGTTTAAGCATAATATATAGATACTAATTTTACACTTGTGCATGCCTCGTTCCAACGCTACAATTTTACGGCCACGTTACAATACACCTTTCAATGCTTTTAACGAAAAGTACTTATCTGTAAATTCGCGTCAAAAGTCGACGGTTGGACCTTGCGATTTACAAAGGCCACGAAGTCGAAACTTTGTGACTTTCGTTTCAAATTTATTACATCCGAAAGTCGTTCCGAAAGATTTACGATGCGATTGAGATAATCAATGCTTTGTTGGAAGCATACATACATAATTATTCTGTCGCATTACTATGTAATAAAATATGTAATAATTTTAGCGTTGTCGATAAATTTTTTGATTCAAACTTGTATACTTTTGCGGTGACTACATCTCTTATTTCAATGTTCAATACAATAGTTCGTTGTTCGAAACAAATTCAACATATAAAAAATAATTGTAATCGAGCGATATTTTTAGCTAGCAAATGTTTGAAATTTTTTTTTCTTTGATACATACGTTATAATATATCATTCGTTACTTACGCTATTGTGCACAATACTCGCGATAACACGTAGAGTGACGAACCTGGATATACATATATAAAGCATCGTATGTTTCAATTGGACACAGTTGTCAGTAAAAAATACTGAACATACGATGCGCAGTGTCGCAGTCCTGGTCGTTCTTGCAACGATATTCTCTGTATGTAAGTACAGTTATCTAGATTTGAAATTATTATATAAAAGTAATAATAGTAACACTTACGTCGTAGTTTCAGTCGATAAGAATGCATGTACTGTAATTTTAAAAATAATATTAAAAAATGTTATCTGAAATGCTGTTTTGGTTTTTGCAAGTGTCTATCGTATTTACCATGATCTTTTCTTTCGACCGTTAGTGGAATAATTTACTGACTACAAGCATTGGATAAAGAAATGACAATTTAAAATATTTGCAGTTACGCTGAGTAAATCTACGGCAATTAAATGTACTGGACCACACGAGTATCCTGATTGCGGTTCCGCATGCCAAACCACATGTAAAAACTTAGGAAAACCATGTCCTATTGTTAACATCGTAAGTTCACAGTGCAAAGATATTTCTGTTAATGGTTTTTGAATATGTCTTAAAAACTTTCTCTGTTCTCAGAGGTGCAACGACGCGTGCTACTGCCGCGATGGATACGCGAGGAATGACCAAAACGTGTGCATACCAATTAAAAATTGTCCACCGAAACCTTGTTATTAAGCGTAATTATAAAGCTTAAAATATCCTATAAAAACGATAATTTTAAAAAATTCTGAAAGAACCTCGCTAAATAGAAGATTGTTTGATGCTCGATATGCACCGCGACTTGAAACATTTCATTCTGTAAGCCCGGAACTTGGCAGATATTAGTATAATAATTTTCATATAATAATGTGTGATATTTATTCCGATCTTTAACTAAAAAAAAGCATGTAGTTTCAAAGATGATATTTTAAGCGTACGAAAAATTTACTTCGAAACTACACGTGTTATGATATTACACGATATTACAAAAATGACGATCAGTTGCTTGTTATACAGTTTGTGAGAAATCCAAATCCAAATGTAAACAATAAATGTCTTGATACGCCTACAACACTTTTGTTGGTTTAAAAGCGTAAAACAACAACGAAAAGCGTTTGAAAAAATGCGATCAACCAAACGCGTCGGTTCCTTGTGGGGAATATCACAATGCGCATTCGCATCAGCGATAACGTACATGAATTTCAAGGTTGCCGCATTCGAATGCATAGAAAACGTCCAATGTTGGCACGTTCATTGCGAGTCCAGCTGTTGGTTATTGCCTCTGTTACGAGAATGTTTTCTTTTCCTACGTTTTCGGATCCTGAAACCTTCGTACTTCGTACGAACAAAATGATATTTTAGAGTTAGAGTTCAAACATTAAAAAATAATATATGACTGCATTTCCGAAGGTTTTGCTACACGTTAGTTTTTCAAAATATGCAAGAATGTCAACAGCCTGTTATACATGTCTACATGCCAACATTCACCTTAATCAACCTTTCCTCCTTCTCGCATCGCGATAGCGTCGTTAATGGTTGCCTTCCACTTGCTTGCTTTTTCCCATAACTTCTGCAGTCGTCAGGTTAATTTTTACGAGACGCGTGTTTTTCTTACTTCGAACCGTCTCCTTCAGTGTTCCTTAGCTGATATTTAAGAAACATGTATTACAATTTATTCAATTTATATCAAATCAAAAGCTATGAAAAGCGACGTAAAAAAAATTCGGAATGCGCGCGTCTTTCGGAAGTTTGCCAAAAAAGGTCGAAGTTACGATTTTCGTCTACGAATCGCGCGATCTTTAGAAATTTTTTGTCGAGATATTCGGGATGGAATCGACGAGTCACGTATTCGCATAGAGCGCAACATCGATGGGTGCGATGCAAAAGAAGAAAGACGATGGGAGTGGAGTCGGGAGGTATGTACTTACGTGGACACGGAGGCGCGCGCGCGCGTACTCGAAACATCGATAGACACGTTGCTCGATCCGTAATCCCGACATTGTCTCGGCGCGTAACGATGCTCGTCCAAATACCGAGTACCCGAATATCGAATGGATAATCCGGGAACGGCGCTCCTGTTTTCCTGGGAGAAGCGATAACGCCCTGGAAACATCGAACGAAGGGTTAGCGCTCGCGGCATAAAAGAGCGACGCAAGGCGAGCGAGAGAGGGGTGGCATGGGTAGGGGGGAAGCTTTTCAACGGGAGAGTTCGACGGAATTTAAAATCGCCGTCGGGCCTTGTTTATACAGCCGTTCGCATAAATCCGTGCCGTTCGGACGTATCGAGCGTGTAAGCACGTAACATCGGAGATTAAAAAGCGAGCGTCACGAGGATCGAAATATTTTACGTGTCTTTCGCGACACGTACGTACCCACACGTCCAAGCGTATCGTCCTTTCGCGTTACGCGACGGTTTTTGCCTGGATTTGCGTTTTCGGATCGCCCTGTGCTTCTACGTTCCATCGTGAATTCAAACGCGTTCGAATTTTTTTGTTCGACGCGAGGGTTAAAACGTGCGAATGCGCGTAGATCGAAAGTGGCGGAAATCACTTAATTTAGTTGAAAATTAGGTCTAGAATTAATAGAGGCCGTCCTGAGGGTCCTAACGCCATAACGAGAATATTACTTACTAGAGTTCCAAGTACGACGATTTAAATGGGAGTTCGAGCGATATGTATATCGGCAATAACGAATAAGACTCCATTTATATCACCATCGTAGGGGTTGATTTCTAATCGTTCTACGTCCCACAGTCGACCGCTTCTCGTCCTTCGGGGAAATCGAGAAATCGCAGTCATCGTCTATCTGTCATGTCTCGCATCGTGGCCTGGACAAAAAGAGATGGAGACAGAGAGGGAGAGTGCTTGATAAAGAAAAACAGAAATAGGAAGAGAGAGAGAGAGAGAGAGAGAGAAAGAAAGATGGAGAGAAACAAAGAGGGAAAAACGAGAAGCTAACGACAAAAGCATGCGTTCACGCCCTTCCAGAATGTCACTAGGGGAAAGAGCGACGATTTTACGATCGCTCGTTGCTAAAACGGTAGGTTAGAGTCCAGTTCCTTCCCTTTCACCCTTCGCTCCTAACAAGCCTAGAAATTGCGCGATAACCATTTTCCAATTAAACCGAAGACCGATTAGCGTGTAAACCAGAATGCGACCCTTTGATACGAACGATCTCACTGTCTCCGATCTGACCGCGAATCTCACCAGTTTCGAATCTCCGTGTGCGTACGACAATTATTTTTCCCCTTACTGTCGTAAATCGCTCCTTGCGGTACGATCGTTTCTCTCTGCGCATCTGGTGCGAAATATCGGAGCTCGAGACGACAGTTCCGCGAGGAAGAAGCATTCTTCAAGCGCGATAGGCGAAGGTCGTCGATATCTTGGCGTCCTCGTTGTTCACCGTGCTATATCGAGCGTACCGAGTCGGAAACGACTCCGAAAATGATCTTTCAGAAGGACATCGGCGCACTCTGTCGAAATTCTCGTGTTCGAAGCGAAACGAATCTCGATGGTAACGCGAAAAAAAAGTTTCCAAAGAAGCGTATTAATTTGCGAGACAAAGGCAGACGAGAGAAACTCTTGGCTGGGCGGATAACGCAAGGACGGAATGAATTTTAGCGACTTTAGTAGGTTCTATCGTGATTACGAGTACGCTGGAAAACGTGTTTTTCGTCGACGAATTCGCTACCCTCTTGTCGTCGTTGTCATCGTCGTCGTCGTAATCAGCGCGAAATAAAATAACGAGGGAGACCCTACCTCTCGACCGTGTGCACATCCACGGCGCGCGCCCCTCGAGATTTTCCTTCTTAAAGAAGGAATCTTCGGTGAAAACGCGCGTACACGCGTCGACGAGTTCGAAAGAAGTTTATCGTTTCTTTCAATTTTTCCTCTCTTTATCTCCTCGTTACTTTAACTTTCGTTAATGACGACGACGTTGTCGCTCGTCGTGGAGTTATTCGACTCCGACTTACTCCTATCAACGATGAAGCAAGCCGCGCGAAAATACCTCGAGATATTCGTAGATCGAGGTAAGAATCGTCGGATAAGCAAATATTAGGTTTACGATATTGTACACCGTGGACCGATGCAAGATATCTCGTATTTGGACTTGTTCGTGCCGCGAAATTTCGACGTTTTCCCTCGAGCGAAAGTAAAACTACCTACCACGACCTTCTCGTTTTCTCCTCGATGACGAACGAAGACGCGAGATTTCGGTGTCTCGTTTGATAGTGGCAGATTATGCGTGTATGCGCACAAAAGATGCCTTTGTATTCTGAGAGAGGGAGAGAGAGAGAGAGAGAGAGAGAGAAAACGGAAAGTAAAAAACGAAAAAGAAAAGAGAAAAAAGTATACGATTATCGGAAATGTTTGTAGAAGCAACAATCTAGATCGATTATCTCGCAAATGTCCCTTGAGAAAATATTCTCGCAAAGGAAAAAAGTATCCGGTATTTGAGAAATTTCGCGTAGGAGGTACCGCTCCGCCATCTTGTTGCCTCTGATCGCTTGTTTCTTCCTTCTCCGTCTCTTTCTATTATCAAGTACCGGCGAATTTAATAAATTTCACACGTAAATTTATATTCGCCTTTATAACATTCGAGTAAGCAGATACGATCGTACATTTAGACTGACCGGAAGTAGTCTCTAATGCGATAAAACTTTCCTCGGAGCTAAGATCGAAAAGAATGGCCAAGGGAATCGATCGATCGTTCGTCCAATCGAACAGACTCGCGCACAAAGACGACATAAGCTTCGCTGTCTTCTCGTTTAAATTTTCTTCCTTCGTTCGAGCGATTTCCATACGTACGCGACGTTCTTTCGTGTTTCTTCTTCAAGACGACGTGTCTTCGATTCGCGTGCCATATCGATTCGAATTTTATTTTTTTTTCGCTTCCACCACCATACCTTCCCACTGCCCTTTTCCCTCCGTCGTGGCTCTTCCTTCCTCCCCTCCATTAAACGTCGGTCTCTTCAGGAAAAAATCACGTAGCAACGAAATGCTTGGCGGCTTTCGACCGCCCACGCGTACATCGCTCACGTATTTGCCCGGGCAGCAAGTCGAGTCGCGTGCGAAACGAAGTCGAGGCGCAATAAGTATCGTTTTTCTCGTCCTACAACAACTTCCGACTTCGTTCGTGGTTACGTGCGGCGAGCTCGGAACGCGTGCAACTCGAAAGCGGCCCTGTTCGGCGAAGTCTCCTCTCTACCGCTCTTTTAAACGAATATCGTTCGAGTAATCGATGCTCGGCTTTTTCCCGTGACTCGCGTCGCGAAGCGACCGCGACGAATCTCGAGGAAAACGACGTTCGAGTCAATTTTCGAGTAATGTTCGGGTAAGGCGCTTTGATCGAAGCCCGTAAAAGCCACGATCGTACCAAAGTCGCACTATTTTCCCTATGCACAGAGTCGTAAGTAATTTCCACGATAAAATCTGAGAAATAAACGTTCGTTCTTTCGATTAGAGTAATCGATTTTTCCTTCCAATTACGCAACCATATTCAATGGTTTCTTTTACCAATGGAACGACGTAAAGGCTGCAAAGTTCTCGTTCGAAAAGGCGATTTTTTCCATCTCCCTTTCTCTCTACATTGTAAGAAGGAGAAGAAAGACTCGCGAGCGGCCCCACGATTAATCACTCCTTTACGAGTACCTCCGATTCGACGCGACGAGTTTAGCACGGACGAAGTCAGCGTTCTTCCGTGAAACGCCGCGTCGAATATCAACGCGTGGTCGCATCGCTCGGCAAAAATTACGAAAGACGGACGTGAGGAGAATCGTCGAGATCCCGTCGAGGCCGTCGGCAGTGTCGCTCGTTCACGAATAGTCGCCGCTAACAGAGGAGGCTGGTAATCGAGTAAGTAAGGAGTTTAGTCGAGCGATCCGGTTAGATCGACTTAGCCTTCGGTTCGGTGAGGCGTCACTGATTGGTTTACGGACTCCACTCGCTCAAAGGTCCCTCCGCTTAACTAAGTCGTCCTCTGTCCCTTCGCCACCCCGCGGCCGTTTAATTAATAATATTCAGTATGTAATTGCGACTGGATCGGCACCTTTTCCGCACGGCGAGTCACGAGTCTTCGAACGCGACTAACTCGGCCCTTTCGTAACTTCGCACCCGGACCGAATTAAAATCGACTTACCCTACGCTCCGGCGAGATTCACTGTTTCGTCGCGAGTTTCAAAAGCATCTCCTCCGTTCCTAAGAGTCGGTGCATCCGCGAAGTTAATTAATCGCGAGATATCAAGACTGGAGAGCGGCTCGAGAGATCTCTTTGATGGATGGATGATCTCGGGAGAGCGACGCGCAAAGAGAGTCGCGCTCGGTCGGTCGGTCGGTCGACTAATTAGCGGCTAGATTGGAAGAAGTGCTTGACGGATAGGTGATTGAGCGACTGGAGGGCAGGGAAGGCTGATATTTATAAGAGGAGGAAACTTTTTCATCGAGGAAGATCCATGAAAGAGCGTAACGACAACGGAGCACGAGGGAAGTGCGCGGTAATTCGGTTACCGCGAGATTGGAAGAAACAGAGGGTTAGAAACGATATCAACGCTTTGGAATGGAGAGATAGTCGGTCTCGCGTTCGTTTTCAGCGAAAGCAAGCGCGTATAGACGACGCGAAATCTCGACTTTTCGAAATCGGTCTCTCGTTCGTGCCGTTCGCAGCTTTCAGTCGAGGCGACGGTCGCGTAAAATTTGGAACATCTCGAATAAGTTAGCGGCGCGATCCCTAGGGTGTCGATTAGGATCCTGCCCTTGACGCTAACTGTCGGCTAGCACAGTCAACTCGACGACAGAGTAATTACTCGAATGCTTCGGGTTTTACCCTTCTTCGTCGTTGAGTCGAATTAACAAGGGAAGCTCTCCGGCTGTATATCGCTGATTTCCATGAAATTTGTGTACGATGTAATTCTCGCGAAAATATTTGACACGTACTTTTGTCCTATCGGTCGATTCGCAGTTCCACTTGGCAAATAATTTCAATTAATTCGTTTTACGATCTATTTTAACGCGACGTTACACACACGCTTCGAACAAAACTCTTTTCCACTGATTTGTTTTATCGATTGTACGAAGTGTCACGTCGGAGGTGACTCGTGAGTTCCAAAGAAAAATCGTTTTGTTACGGCAGAGGCGACGTATTATTTGTGAAAGTGGATATTTTAAAAATCAATTTGTATTATCGATTTCGCCATGGAAGAACATTATTATCTCAAAATCTTCGATCTCTATTCGACAAAACAAAATGCTCGTTCTAGGAGCAATTTTCAGCCGCCAAAGATAAATGTTTGCAGATGAAAGAAAATACACGTTAAATATTTTCACGAGACTACGTCACACGTAAACATGAAAACGAACGATTTACGGTTTGCGAGCTTCTCTTTCGAGCGCGGCGAACGCTCGAGTTCTCGTCCGTCGCTCGTGAAACGCGAACTTGTTATCGGACGTGATAATTATGATCCAATTAACTTGGCACACGGAGAACGGCGATTGGCCTGAACGCGCTGTCACGCGAACTTTCCTCGTTTTCAGCGAGAATCCGTTAGAACGAACGGCGATGCGCATTGTCGTCGATCGTGGAATCTCTGCGAGAGCGAAAAAAGAAAGTAACGTTGACGCGTCGCGAGTGAAATATGAAAGGATTGGATGCGAGAACGTAACGTCGTAAATCCGGTCGATTTAATTCTAGCGTGTGAAATATGAAAGGATTCGACGCAACGACGCGTCGTTAATTTTTCGCTTTCGCGATAATAACGAATAATTTTGGACGTGGCGAGCGAATTTTCGAAGGAGACGCGACCGTGCGAGTAGTGCCGACTAAAATTTGTCGACGGTGTCCTATCAAAAAAGCTTTCGTTGTTGGCACGACATTAGCGCGAGAGTTCGTAGAGGGTGAGACGAAGAGTTATGGGGAGCACGTGCCGTTCCTCGGACACGTTGAATACCTGCAAGTTCCTAATCCTTTTCTCTTTCTCTGTCTGTCTGGTTTGCTCTGCACCGGACTAGCGGCATTACCCACGATTTACGAGAACCGAAGTTTACCTTGACAAGGCAACAAATCGCGAATACTCGCGAGAGATATCTTGGCAATTTCTCTGGTAGAATAAAGTAGCTTTTATTGACTTTACGCTCTACTTCGAACTACTTTGGCTTCGCTTAAAGGTCTCGCGATAAGCGTCGTTCTCGCGAAATATCTCAGTCGACTCGTAGTAAGATTCCAAGAATAATTTCGAGCTTCCGCTTCGCATCGGCTCTTCCCTTTTCACTTCCTCGCTTTTTCCTTTTTTACGTGTCTCTATATCGAACGTGGATGCAATTATTTTTATCCGAGAGACGAAGGAACTCATTCCCCGAGTTTCCTCTTCGATCCTATTACCGTTCCGACTTATTTCCTTCGATCGGTCCGCGACATTTATAAATTTACGATAGAAGATGCATCACGCGAAGGAAAACCAATTTGTATTCGTTGTATGTGCCGGAGAACGTATATATTTTAATAATTTATCCGTATACCCTGCAATCCTCGCTTGCGTTAAATATGGAATTTAAATCGGGCTTTTTTACTGGCGGGTCGATGAGTTGTAGACGGTCGATCGACGGGTCCATTTACTCGGTTAGATAAATAGAGATAACGATCCCCATCGCTATAAATGCCAACGCTCAACCTTTTTTGAGGCTGTAACCGCCTTCCTCGTCGTCGAGAGCAAACATTTCTTTTTCCCTATTTTTTCTTGAACAAATACACTCGTTTAACTTCGCCGTTCAACCGTTGCGTTTCATTCCACGAATAAATATCCAATAGTACGAATCGTTAAGGAAGTAGAAAGCTCGAAGTATTCCAAGTGACCCTCCAGAAATATGTTAATCCAATTGAAACATGTATCGAGTCTACCGGAAAGTTCCGTCACATAATGTCATCGCAAACTTCAACATCGACTCCTTCGACCATTGCATT
>JAITYT010000166.1:1109805-1144949 GCA_025433975.1 Liostenogaster flavolineata
CGTCTCTGGAAGAGATGGTCGGCGATCATAAAAATTATATTATTCGGTAAATATTAATTAATCTATCGAAAACTTATCGCTTTCTTTTCATTCAAAGACGACAGAACTTTCCGGTAGACCTGATACGTACTTGGTAAAATAAGAAAGTTTTACGACTGCCATCGTATCGATCGCGAGAGAACGAAAAAGTTTCTCGAAAGAAAAAATCTTGAAGAATCGATCAAAGCGCTCGCACGCATTTTCCACTAGTACGTTCGAACGATGTCAGTTCGAGCGTTCTTCTCTCGCGATAGACAAGGCCGTTAAGCGATACCGTTACGATGTCCGAAGAACGACGGTGAATTCGAGATCAGAGGGACAAAGGTTAACGTCGAAACGACGCCGCGCGTCTCCGAGGCCGGCGGAGTGAAAAATGTGAGCCGTATGCAAAGCAAATTGTGGGCGCAGCCATCGCGTCGTTTCATTATTCCACGGTGTGGGGACCGCGTTCGGGGAGGGGAGAGCTTTTCCATTCGCTGCAGAAAAATTTAATTTCTGACGAAAGTCGACTCGTCGCATGTCTACCCTCCGTATGAAACTCTCAGGAGGAAGGAATACGACGACGAAGACGCCGTGCATCGTGCGACCACCTGCGGTCGGTCCTTTAAAAATGATTAACCTGCCCAAACGAGCATCCACCGCCATCGTCATCAAGCCGGTGAAAAATGGATTCGGCCTGCTTGTCGACCGAGACAAAGGAACCATTAACTCCTACGCCGTGGTGTCGCCTAGTAACCGGAAGGAAGGGTCCCGCGATTCATGGACGAGCTCTGTCTCTTCCTGTACGTCCTTCCTACTAGCACGAGATAAACCATTCGCTCTGCCCTCCGATCCTCTCGATGGATTCGCATTTTCGACGACGTCTTGTCGCGTTACTTTATCGACACGCCGAAATAAATCTGCTTCTATATTAATTTGTACATTTTTTTTGCTTATTTGACTTGAAACGTACAGAAAAAATTGTAATCGTAAAAAAGTGGTATCTTTGCGCCGTCGAAGATATATCAACGTCGATACTTGCGTTTTTGTTTATAAATAATTTCATATCGTTCGAACGTGACTCGTCGTTCGTTGTTTCTTCTGGCATTGGTCGCGACGTTTAACGACGCTAGAAGGCAAACTGCAACGATTGGAAACCGTTGATGGAAGCTACGCGGTAACTCGAAGAGGTAGGATCCATCGATCCGCGATCGTCGATACCGACGAACTACCTCGTAAGCGTGGTGACACGTCGTTCTGACAAGCGATTTGTCACGCTAACGACATTCTATTAATATTCGCGGATCGACGCGAGGCAGATACACGGCTCGCCATCGATATACGTGTGACAGAGCACGCGACTCCTGACCCCTCGTCTACCTGAAGGCGCCAGATTGAAAACGATGGTTAAATCGAATCCGTAGGAAAAGTCGAATGGAATACGACGAGTCGACAGCGAGCTGCAAAACGTCCTTTCCTTTTCCTCGACCGTCAAACTTGACGGAAGACTATTTTCACGGAGACGAAGAAAATCGTTTGAAAATGGCGGAACAGATAGGATCCGATATCCGTTCGTAGAACAACAATTCGTACGACAATGAACGATAATTTTTTTTCCAACGAACTAAGAGTCCTTGACGGGATTCGAAAGGTTATTCGTACGATCGTTCCTTCGTGAAATCGTTCGAGTCACTTCCGACGTTCCCGTAATCGCAGGACGGATTTCGAAAGCCACCGACTTTCGAGAAACTTTTATTCGACACGCGATACAACGCCCTTCCCGCTATTTTCGCGATACCCATCGCATAATGAGAAATAGTAACGCCAGGTGCAGCGTAACCTTCGACGCAAACAGAAGCATCCTTTCCTTCCTGGTCGATGCACGAAACATCGAGCATTCGATCCCCCGTTCGGCAGGGCTTAATGAAAACCGTGATTGAAGCCTCCGCACGAGAGGGCGGTGGAACGGCAACGCGAATCATGCCGAGGGTGTTCCCAAGCCAATCGCCGAGCTCTATCAAAGACCCGATAATTTTCCCCCTTTTCGTTCGACGGGATTCACCAACTGACTTTAATACCGATCCTACTTTCGTTTACGATATCGCGTCTCGCCTTGCCTCGCGTATTCATCGACGCGGACGCATCCACGTGTCAAGCCCTATCTCGTAATTGATTTATGTCCGAATCCATTCGTGAACGCGACGTCTCCGAGAATTCGTTCCGACGCAATATCGCGACTATGCTTATGATAGTTTCATACAACGATATTAGTCCTAGATTCATAAGCACGAATGGGAGATACACTATCCATAAACATTCGTCTCTCAATCGAATATGTTATACGGATGATTTTTGTCTTTTAAAATACAAGAAGCAATAAAACACACTTTAAATCTGAAAAGTTGTTTATTAATCATTCATTTCTGAAATGAAAATGAACGCGATAGTTATTCGGGGCAATCAATGCATAAAAAAAGTCGCTGTGATCGCTTTAAAAGTTACAAGCGTTTACGTATTTTGCGCGGTCTGTGAGACGAATGTTTACGAATCTAGGATTAAACGAGCGATTTGCATTCGTATGGTAATTCGTACGGAGTAAAATATAAAATAAAATATTAGAGAAATCTCCGTTTTGTCAGATTAACGCGCATATAAAATCATCGTGTTCGACTTAAAGGAAATAATTGGTTTGACGCCTCGAAAATCGAAGGCAATATTCCATTCTCGTCGCTTCTGTTTCATTTATCGTTATACGAATCGTTCGATAGACGCATGTCATTCTTATCCTTGACATTTATAATCAGCGTCTTTCGTCCCGTGCTCGCCTTCATCGAGAAACTCCTACGCGGCGTGATCGTCGAGAGGAAGGAGTGGATAAACATTTTTCATCGCTCCTCCTTTCAGAGCTAACAATCTCTGCATATTTGATGGAGCTCCAAGTCGTTTTGGAAAATCCTTGGAAAGCGGGGTCGCGTACGACGACGTGCCTCGTAGACAGCGCTCGTTGAAGAAGAGGAATCTAATTTCTTTGGCTAACGCGATACAATTTTGATCCCTGTACCGCGGTATGAAAGCTTTTATGTCCCCAAGGTGAATAAATCTTGTATCTCTTTCCATGTTTTCGTATCGTAGGGCCACGGGCCGTGGCCCTTCTTTCTTGCCTCGCGTCTCGGGAGTCGTAAATTAAATTGACCGACACTTTGTAGCCGGTTAGGCATCGGCTTTGTTTACTCCGGTCTACGGTATCGATCTCGCTCGTTGCCCCTGTCCGCTCGTTCCGATAAATGACGGATAATTCCTTTTTTCCCATCGTGGAAAGCTAGCTCCCGCACGGAAACCCCCTTGGAGACTTCGAGTTAGTTTCTTCGCTTTATTAACTCTCGGTCGATTAACTGACCTCGTGGTATTTTCGTGCCGCGTGTCGTTCCAGGAGCCTTCTGGGATTACGATCGAACGATCAATGTCCTTTACAGAGCGTAATTGCGGATACTCATCGAGTTCGATTAGGACGAACGAAAGAAAATATAAAAGTTTGCCAGTTCGTACGACGTTACGTATCTTTCGAAACTTCGAATCGAACATCGATTTCGGTTTGCCTTGGAGGGAGAGGAGGATGTTTTCGAAGAAAAATCGCAGGATATCTAAGTCAATTTTACTAGGTGTCGAATACAGTTGTAAGTCGTTCAAGTTTGAAGCAGCAACGCGACACCGGCCAATGCCCACTTGGCTGGCTTCTCTTTCGTCTTTAGATTGAAGGTCCAAATGTAAGTGGGACCTCGAGTTCGCGTCTTATACACGGGACATTCGTACATATTTCTCAAGTCCTGCTTGTCCTGTGTAATGGCGCGTACGTTTATTACAGGCATCAACGGAAACAACTCCTTGGGTCTGGAATCCATTATGATTCCAGTTTGTACGTCCCATCGTGCACCTTCCATAAAAATACCGTGGACGTAGGCACCGTCGCGCGGAGCTGACCTTTAATTCGATAAGATAAATTACAACGAAATTATCTGAAATTGCTTCTTATCAAATTCGTCGCCCTTACGTGAATTCTTCCTTGTTCTTTTTTGTCACGTCGCACTGCAGACACATCTTGTCCAGGGGCAGCTCGTGCCTTCTGGCTGTAGATTGCATTATGGCTGTCAGCAGAGACTGTGGATTAAAGAAACCAGCTAGCCACACGGAAGCTGGCAACTGGAATGACGGTAAAGACGTTAGTCTTTTTTAGTAGTCGTTGATAAACGTGCGTATATCTTTTCAGTTTACTTACGACAAAGTCGGCGGACCATGTCTCCAGCTCTCTTAATCGAAGTAACAGATCTACGAACCAGGCTGTTAGACCTAGCAAGGAAGGATAGGCTCTCTTGGCCCACACTGGTGGAACCTGGTCAAAGAACAGTGCGTTTTCCAAATCTTCCATGTCCGAAGTGATCGTCAATTCGCCTTTAAGACCTAGATCTAATTCACGGAGGGAACGTTTGATTTCGCTTGTTAAATAATTCATTCTCTCGCATTCTTGGAAAGCCACGATGACGTAAGGAGTTCGTTCTTCTACCTTTGCCATTATTTCAAGCATGTTAAACTCTTCCGGAAGCTTTTCTATTATTTCATCTAATACTTGTTTGACCTACAAAAAAGATCCCCTCATTGTCATTCTATTCGAAAGAGTTCAAGCTGTGATACCTTATCTTCTCGCGTAACCGTTTGTCCCCCGGAGCTGCCTGCATCTCTGGGTTGCATCTCGAAGACGGTTTTGAACAGGTTTTCCGACGTCATCGTAAGAAATCCAATTTCTGCATTTGGATGCAATCCATACAAGTATGGCGACTCTGCAGGCATTCCTTCGTCGATGTAAGCGTGATATCCGGCTAGGTCGGTATTAGGAGGAGCCGAAAAACCTTTGCGAATAATAATATTGACTTTTCTTTCTCAAAGGATCGTATGTGTCGATCGAAGAGAAATTAGAATTGAGCGTATAATATTTTACCTGGTGCAAGTTGCAATTCTCCATCGACAAGATCGGGTTGCATTAATTCCTCTAGGTAAGACACGCACAACCTTCTATCCCAGTCGTCCGTTATATGGCCACCATACATAATTTCACCAAATAGATACCTTCATCGCAACATTGATATTAAATTTGCGTAATTTATTCACATTGATTTTATATTCTGCTACACCAACCTTAAGTCTTCCCAAGGCACCTTAGAACTTGCTTCTAAGTAATTATAGAGAACACTGACGCTTATATGTAAATCCCCAACATTGAAAGGATATATCTTATTCCATCCTTGAGGTCCAAATTTTCGACGCTCTGCTACCACTGCATGAAAGTAGCACAACGAGAATAAAATTGCCTTAAATTCTGCTTCTTTGCTGCACATTTCCAATGTTTCTTGAGTGAAATTGTCCAATGCTTTGTGCAAATTCGCCTGCATTCCTGTTGGTGGTTCGTTCGTAATTTTGATGGATGATTCCAAGATACCCTTGAAAATTGTCGCCATCGTTATTTAATAAAAATACGAAAATGCACCGTGCAGTGCAAAATTAAAACTGACTTGAGGAATGATGTGACTAGCCGCTGTACCAGCCG
This sequence comes from Liostenogaster flavolineata, assembly GCA_025433975.1. Classification (NCBI taxonomy): domain Eukaryota; kingdom Metazoa; phylum Arthropoda; class Insecta; order Hymenoptera; family Vespidae; genus Liostenogaster; species Liostenogaster flavolineata. The sequence continues at coordinate 1,115,420 of JAITYT010000166.1, forward strand.
GTTCTGCACTCATAAATACTCTGTAATCTGCGTGAGAACCTTCCGCGGCTGTTTCTAGTTTTTTTTCTAATAGCGGAAGCCATTTTTTCACGAGATGAATATTTTGTAGAATCACCCAGTGGCCGTTTTTAGCCGCCACATCCATAGCTTGCTCCGCGACCGTTTCTTGGCCTTGCCCCAAAGAAACGTTGTGAAAGTTTTGATTGTTAAATGTGAAACCTAAACGCCGGCCCAAATCTTCGACATCCTGTTTGCGTAAGAAAATGAATTATTTTATTCTTATTGACTATAGTTTCGTCGACATCGATCGAATTACCTTTAGAGGATTGACACCAGGAGAAAGAATAAAAAATATCGGAGTACTTGGGCTAGTTTCTTCAAATGATTTTGAAAATTCGACGGTTCGTCCTTCGATATATTTGGATCCAAGCTTTTCTTCGATAAAAGCGGATATGGCATAAGTCATTCGGTCTGGACGAAGAGCCCTAAGCATGCACAGACGCTGAATCGCCGTTTTATTTTTCCATTCTTGTGGAAATTTCTCTCTTTCGGGGCATTCGCATTCCACTAATTTTTTCCATCGTTTTACAGAACTTTCTATGTCTCTGTCTAAGTTACTGATAAAAAGCATAAGTAACTTTATTTCGAGGTATGTTATTAAAATTAAATTTTTCTCGTGATCAGCTTACATATTTACCGAAATTCTTCTCTTGTAGCGAGACTTCTAATTCCGCCCCAACTCGTATTTGTAAGAAAATCAACCGGCGACGTAACGTGTGGCGTTATAGGAAACCTTAAAAAAAAGTCCAGCTCACCTGGAGTAACTTCGTTTCGAGCTAATAGAATCTGAAACGCGACTTGAGATGCAAAAATTAATTTATCACACTCAAAAAGTCCCCTGGTCGTGTACATAAAAACTGAATACGTAATACATTCAATTAGATTCTTTACTCTTCCTGTAACATCCGATGCCGGATCAGCCTTTAAAATGGCCATTTGAAATACAACACTGAACGCTTTCAAAGAGAATTGATATATAGGATTTATAGTATTCAAGTCGTTCAAAATAAAGTATAGTAATGACGCCCTGGCAGCAGCTGGTCGATAAAGTTCTCGAGCTGCATCGATCTGACGACTGGTTCCACGTGCTTCTGTAACTTTGCATTCAATTTCCGCCGCAGTTCGCTTTGTTGTCTCTAAGTTTTCGACGAGCGACGTGTCTTCGAGAACGTTCTTTCCAGCAGATGACAACCTATGATAGAAATGTTCCTTTAATAATTGAATAAAAGTATTTGCTGCGAGAGATATTTTCTTATTAGTCTAACATTCTTAATTTAATACATTTCCATAGAGGTTAAGACAAAAATTTGTTATACATTCAAATATATTAGAGTAATCTGCCAATCCACTGCTACAGAAACTTTATTATTGCGTACCTGGATAGAAGAGAATCTTCTAAAGTGTTAAGCGTAATTTTAAAATCATTTTGTTGCCTCGTAAGTTCTGCTTTTAAATCCTCCAAATCTGGTCTTTCTGCTTTTACCACTTCGGCAAGTAACTGATCTTCTAGACCGTCTCTAGTTACGGTAAAATTAATCAAAGTTGTTTGTGCTTGCATTTCCGGCTTATAATGTGGGTTAGCCAATTTCGTATGTAACAACAACCGAAACGTTGAGTTGTATTCTACCTCTTTATCGCCGATCTTTATCGCGCGACCTTTTTTAATTAAATTTCGACCCAAAAGAGTATCCAATACGGGATCCACGCTTTCACCAATATTTTCCAAGAGAACCGTAGCACCAGTAGCCAAGGATTGTTCAATGACGTCAAGATAACCTCGTTGACCCAATCTAATAACCTTTAGTGTATCACCGTACTTTTGCTTTATCCATTTGATTCCTTGTAACTACAATAAGTTATAAGAAAATTATATTTGTGATCAAAAAGCAAATGATATCTTTTTTCTTTTGAGGCAAATAAAAAATACGATTAGAATTTTTTTTTTAAATGTCGACTAATAATTAATAGATAGCATTATATTTTCTAATGCTTCTTAAAAAATGTTGATAAAATTAACGTAATAAGAAATTCAAACAGGAATCTTCAACCGATGCTCGGATACGATGACTTTCAAAATAAATTGATGTGTCAGAAATACCTGTGGATCTATCATTAAAGGCCATCGATCGGAATTAGTCAAAATTGTAGCATTTTCGGTCGACATTCTATCATTTGGTAGACCTTCGTTGTTCCATTTAGCAATTTGTGTGTCATTTGTTAATAACGACAGAGGATCCAATCCATCGGTAATCGGAACAGATGGTTCGATATTCCGTAAAAATGGTAACCATTGTTTATTGAGTAAATCTTGTCGAAATTGTTTCGTAAAACAACCGACGTAAGATATAAAAGCGGTTACCAAAAGAACATCTCCGGGCAGAGTCGACGCTTGTTGCATAAAACTGATAAACATTATAAATTACTTTTCTTTCTTTAATTCAGAACAATTTAGTTCTTACCTTGCTACCAAGTCTGCCCAACGAACATTTTCAGACGCTAAACCACCTACTAATCTATTGGCAAGTGCAATTGTAGCATTAGTTGCATCCGCTTCCTGTTGACATTTCAATTTTTCTGCCGTTGCTTGTTCGAAATCAGCGGTCAACTTCGCTAATTGCTCTTCTAAAGACTGACATAACGTATGACAAAATTTAGTATAGAATAAAACTTAAATTGTCAAATTATATACTTACGGTAACTTTACGTTTAATGACACCAAGCTTATCCTGAGCAGCAGCCAATTCGGCATTGGCCTGAGCGAGTGCTTTTCTTTTAGGTTCCACATCGCAGAATACTTCGTAAAATTTGATAATATTGATAACCCAGGCACACAGTCCAGCAGCAGCGGCTGATTTGGATCTTACGAACTCTGGTTCGAATTCTGAATCTTTAAGGTACGGTTGTATAGCCTTAATAACTTCTGGATGAATATTCTCTTTATCATAATTAATTAACGAATCAAGAAAAGTGTCTACTTTCGCCATAACGATCTATAAATAAGTCAAATATCAGATGACTTAGCGCGATTAACGTTATCACTTTATTTTACCTTAGCTGACTTCCAGCTTCTATCCTTTGGAACTTTACCGCTTGGGGCTAATAAAACCATTACTGCTGCAGTTACGTTTGTAACTGCTCCAGGTGGAGAACCAAACGATTTTAATTCCGTGAGATTTGCTTTATTAAGTGTATTAAGGGCTTCCTGTGCAGCCAGTAGCGCAGGTTCTGCCTTCGTTAAGTCAGCTTCGCAATCTTTCTGCTTTTTTGATACTTCCTCGGCTATTATAGCAACCTTAGATTCTTCTTCATCGGCTATAAATGAGTTTTCGATTATAAAGAACCATTTTAAGTAACTAAATGACTTTTCGTTTCCATCGAAATTTACCTATGGCTTTTTCTTTTTGCACCTTATCCGTCTCGATGCCGACTATCGCTATCAACGTATCGGCTGCTTCATTTTTCTGTTGCAATTCCACTTCCTGAACAGCTAACTTTTCTTTTAACTTGTCTACTTCGACGGCTGTTGATCTAAGTTTATCCAAACCATTTTCCAATCGTATAACGCGTGCACGAAGTTCGGCTGTTTTCGTTTTTAGTAATCTTGTATATAAACTAATTTGTTCTAAGAATGATTTAGGAGTTGTATAATTGTAACGACGTTCGCTAGCTAGATAATGACGACTAGCAGTATTGACGCTCGTATGAGAATGTGCCATAAATTTCGCAGCTGATTCTCTGTACAAAAATGTTTGCCATATTTTAATTGATTAAAAAAACTTCGTTACTTTTTATATTTACTTCATTGCCAATAAATATTATATAGGATACCTAAAAGCATTGAAATATCATCGTGTTAATAATTAAAAGAATTTACCTATAACTTTCAGGTAATTCCTCTAATTCTTGCAAGAATCTCTTCGATACAGACATTAAGGCTTCCTGTGGCCATTCGTGAAACCAATTGATCGCTGTACAATTTACTATGGCTGGAAATTTCCTCGATCTTACTCTCAATGTTGAGCCAACTGGTGAAAAACATAATACAATCCTAAGCTGACGTCGAACACGATCGATGAAAAATTTCCAACAATTCTCGCGTGTATCCAGCATACCGGCGCCTTTAACTTCATTTCGAACACCTACAGTTTGTTATCAATATAATAATGTATGAGAAACTTAATCAAACTTATCCATAATTTATTTATAAGACGTAATCGAGTTATATTCTATAGTTGATTCTAATTACTCGCATAATTTCGTACTTAATTCAAAGCGAAAATTGTGTTTTCGAACCTGCTATTATATTTTCTACCTCATCTTCTGCAAATAAATCAGGTACTTCGCCAGAAGCAAGCATGTCGTTGATAAGTACAAGGAACTGTTCATTTGGCACTTGTGCATCCGTCATTAAAAATACCATGCCTACATTCTTCAAGCCTGATTTTAAATATAGAGAGGCGAGCTCTAATTTCAAATCGGATATGCCATAACCTTTCTTCAATTGGACTTGAAAAACTTCTAAGGAACTTATGAAAGCTGCTAGACGGGAAAGACTTTGTTTGCCCGAACCACCAACTCCTACTAGAAGAGCACTTCCTCTAGGTGATTCTAGAATTCTGTTTATGCGACATACGTGCATCATGGCATCTTCAAAAAGAACTAAATTCATAGCCGCTACAAGATCGTTGTAACTGATCATTGCTTCGGTTAATAAAGGATGTAATGCTGCCCAATCTTTCACTGGCATGTACTTTGGTTCTCCGACACCACCTGAAATTAAATGAATAATCAAATGAACGCACGCAGTGCTCCATTGTTCAACGAATCTCTATATTAATATAAAAAATTGTCGGCACTGATATATGCGTATCGATTGATAATCAAATGAAATATCAATACGAATTAATTTGTATAAAATTACCCGCAAAGTGGCAATAAATATTTGGTTTTTCTAATACAGATCCTTCGTCAATTTCCTCCACATTTTTCTTTAAGATATCAAGTTGTAGTTTCGAAAAACTTTCGATGTCCTTCTCTTCCGTTAATTTGTCGCCGTAAACTCTATGCGTTTCATGCATCCAGAGTCTAATAATATCGACGGACGATTGCAAGCACTCGTTAGTACTAAATAATAGGCCTTGAAAACCGTTTGAAAGGTCACGAAGATTGAAGATATAATGAAATTTTACAGCTGTTGGTAGAAACATTTGCGCACACCGATGATGCAATTGAATCGACGCTTGAACTATGTTGGAGCACAGATCTGTGACAGGAAGAGGAAATCTGAAGAAAAAAATATACGTATACTTAACATTTCATTTTCTTTTTTTTGTTTTTGTTATTTTTGTAATCTTATGTACGAGAACTCGTTCAAGTAGCATTTACCTGTGCTCTACGTTAGCAAGATGTTGTGACAGAATCGATGTATATATCGTTGTCAAAGAGTCCATGTTAGGAAAATTTATAGCGAAGACTACGAAATGTCTTTGCAATCGAGGATTTATTGTAAACGATCCAGCCGTGGGATTCATGCAACTAACGTATTGACAGTTGTGTATATCCTTTAAAGTTAATTTTGTCCTGTCATACCAGTGGCCGTAATCCAAATGCTGACGAATTAAAGTGTGTGGTTGAACCGTCCCATATGTATCGACTTCTGGCATGTTCATATCGTCGATAAAATATATTAGCGTCTTATTTCCTGGTGGCCCGTAATTCCTGCCTGCCTTCTTTTCGAGTGACTTCTCTAAAATCTTTTGAAGCATCTCCGATGAAGTGTAAAAGTTAAACGGAACATTGGAGACTGCATAATTTTCCGATAACTGTAGGAGTTTGTCGGAAACAAGAATAGTTTTTCCACAACCCGCTGTACCCACTAGCATTATAGGATGTCTTTCGGGCATTAATAAATCCAAAAAGTATTTTATCCTTATAGATTCCGCGGTATAAACTAAAACAGCTTGCAAGGGCATCTCGGGATCTAATTCGAATTTTGGAAGACGTTCGGTCCACGGTAGGAAATCTTTAGTTTCAGAGTCAATATAATAATCGAACACTGTACCCTGTGATGGAAATTTGACTTGCTTAAATTCATTAATCCACCATTTAGTGAACTCCGCTCGATAATCAATGGTCTGATCCTGAAACATGGATGACCCAAAAGCCCATACAGCGGCAAATACAAAATAAAGTTCGTAATGTTCTTTTAGAAAATCAGAAGCCGTCAACTCCGGTTTTAATAAACAGTGAAGCAAATGACACAACATTTCAACGTGTGCCATATCAGCAATCGGAGTTATTTTTTTAAATCTAGTTCTTAAAGTTTCCAGACAGGTAGGAATGTATTTATCAAACAACATGACCAAATTTGATTTTTCAACAGGTTGCGTTCTTTTTTCTACCCAACTAGTGACGTACGGATTCCAACCTAGATCTTGCGGATTAATATATAAAATGCCGGCACGCGATACTGTTGCCGGTGTGGCTGTTCTAAGATTTGAAATTTCGAAAAGTAATCTCATAGCAGGTGTCAAAGCGATTCTTTCGTTGCTAGCAAGAGTTAATACTTTATTATCATCCATAACAGTATTTAACGATTCGATCCACATTGGATCAATATCACCGTCTAACACAATCCATTTAGGATTATCACCTCCTAAATTCGCTTGCTCTCGCATAATTGCAGAAAAAAGACCGTCTTTCCATTCTCGCGTTGCTGGATTGATAATTCCAAATAATTCGTCGTTTGTAACAGCTTTGGGATTCAAATCATTGTAAACTGGTTTTCTCATAATATTTTGGTAGGTCCTAAATAATGTTTTCCAGACCTGAGTTTTTCCAGAACCTGCAGTACCAACGATGAATACAGAGTGCCTTACTTCTAATAATTCTTCCAATTGCACAACCTTTAAGATAAAACCATCTTCAGGTTGTAACATTAAATCAGCTGCAGCCTGCTTAACCATCTTTTCAAATTCGACGTCGCGTTTCCTGGGAACATCCAAAGCTGGAAATAAATCTGCGATGAGACCCATGAAAACTGGTAAATCATCTGACACAACTTTGGGAATATTAAAGTCTCTTAAGGCTCTCATAAGAACTTCCTCTTCGGGTCTGCCTGGATCACCTCTTTTAAGACTTCCAGCAACTACGAGAACAGACTTTATCGCTCGAAGGCCCCAGTCGTAATGGTCTTGTTTCGATAATAGTTCTTTACAAAGTGTATATAACGTAATAAATTTTCTAGCAAGGACTCTGGCGTCTTGGAAACCTTCCGCTACCAACATGATTTCACAAATTAATTCGAAATCGGGAACGACCATTGCACAAGGTCGAAAGAGGGCCTTTAAATTTTCTGGTAACTCGGTACGTCCGGCATAACCCGGATTCATTGTAATAAATATCCCTACCGTTGGTTCCATGCTAATTATCTCGCCCATGAAATTAAATTTCTCTTTCTTATCTCTGATTGCATCTTGAATTGACTTTACTTGTACAGCAACTACCGACAATACTTCGACGGTAATTCGATTGAATTCATCGAAACAACCCCACGCACCAGTTTGCGCTAATCCTTTATATATATTTCCACAAGACTTATAGTCCATTTGTTCCGAACAATTAAATACATATACCATAATTCCGAGAGCTCTGCCGAGATCTTTGGTAGTTTCCGTTTTTCCCGTTCCAGCTGGTCCTGCAGGACCACCACCCATAATTAAATGAAGAGATTGCGTCAGCGTAATGTAACATCTATCCGTTAGTGGTGTTATAACCAATCTGGTAAAAAGTCATGCCGATAAGTAAAAAATTCGTGATACGTCAGAATAAATATATATCGTTGTATAAACAAAAGAACTCTGTCAATTCATATAGTATCTTTCCTCGTATACTTATAATAAAACATAATACATTATATTTAGAAAGCATTTCGTGTAAATTCTAACCTCGGAGTATTTCCTAAGTATTCGTGAGAATATTTAAATTGCGCATCACAAATATTAGCAAAGCAATCCTTCGCTTTCTCGTCCCAACGATGACGTAATTGACTTTGCCATTGGAATGCTTGCGCAGTTTCTACTTTAGACTGTACTAACTTCTGTACAACGTCTCGAGAATGTACGTCTATTGTACATATAGTCATCACTTTTTGCCTTTCCTGCTTTGTAAGTTCTCCGATCAATAAAGTTATCAAAGTGCTTAATTGAGAAATTTGCTTCTTTAAATAATCCTTTATAGCATTGTCATAGCCCTCTTCCAAACGAGCAAATGCCAAATTAACCTCGGTTGTCCACCAGATTTGAGTTCCACAAAGTGAAACTTGTGCCGGATAGTCGAAGAGCCACTGTTCTCGTGGCTTTTCTTCATAGGCAATAACGGCCTCGCTGAAATAATGTCGGATGGATATTCTCATGGCATTTTGAAGACGATTCAACCAAACTTCTACAGCTCCGTCGCAAGACATTTCGCAATTGCAGAAATCTACGTATTCCCCATCCTTAGCGTACATACCTTAAAGAGAAACGAGATATTACTGTAATAATTTAATCGAGTAAACTGGAATATAATATATATATTATATTTATATTATATGAATATCGTATTCACACATATATTACTTTACATTGATATTGTTATTTTATCTAATTAATAAAAAGATATCGAATTTTCTACTTAAATTAATAAAAATAGTCAGTCTTACCAAAAACTTTTGTCGAATTCTGACCATTATCATCGTCAAATTTTAATCGCGCCATGGAGTCAAATAATTTTGTCAAGTGCTTGGCTACGATTTTCGGTTGATTTCCATTTGACAAGATGTCTAGTAAATCGCTCGACGATACGAAGTAGAAACGCGGAAATGCCAAACGCTTTGTTTCTAAATATTCGGCTAATGCTTTTTCGCACAATACCAGCCCTTTCTGTAAAATATCCAGAGCAGCGGCGAGACCCTCCTTATTCGTTGCTTCGATCACGTTCGGAGTTTTTGCCATTTCTTCCGTCATTTCTTTAAATTCTTTATCTATACGATCAAATCTTTCAGCGTCTATTGGAAGTTGCCGTCGAATATCTTCGGAAGACATAAAAATGCTTTCTAAATGCATCCAAGTGCGTTGTACCTCAAACCATACTGTTGTTACTAAATCAGCAATGCTTAATTTCTTTTGCCAAGCTGATACTTCCTCCAAAAAATGTGCAATAAATTTAGATGTAATTAAATTTTGTAACTGGACCTACAAAGCGAAGTGCATCGTCATAAACGTCAATTGTATATATTGTATAACTAAATTATACACGTTAGATAATTTAAATAATTATATGTAGATAAAAAGGAATGTAGTAGAATAAAATGAATAAAATGAGATAAATTACGTTACTATTGCTGTTATAACGATACCTGATTTTCTTCTAATGTTTCAATTAACTCTTCGCTCGCCCTAACGAGAGTTGTTTGAGTTCTAACATGAACCTCCTTCTCGAATTCCATTTTTGACCATGTAACATTCAGTTCCCGCATATACTTTTCCATAGACATTTCCTTTACGGCTTTATCGACGATATTTTTAACCTCTTCCTCACATTCATGGAGATTCAATTCAAGCAAATCGGCAAGTGTTGTGGACTCGTCCATTACAAATTGGACCTAAGCGTAAGATTACCGTCTAACAAAAATTTTATATTATCAGACAACAATAAAGGTGTCACTTTATTGTGTCACATTGTATTTCACTAACAACGGTTTAATTATTATTTGTAAGAAAGAGAAAAAATGATGAAGCTGAAAGGAAAACAAATCCAATGCAATAACGAATTTATTCTAAAAAATATACAATGATTATGTACATTGATTATAAACTATGATTGGTATAAATCCAGTACAAAAATGATTATATACATATGATCGTAATATTTTACCAAGCTTCATTTATGAGTTAAGCATTACGAAAATGGTTGCATTAAAAAAATTATCATTATAAAAATGAATTGCATGCTGTGAAACCAATTAAGCTGCAGAAATCTGTTTAAGAATATTCTTCCATCTATTCTATATCTAATGCTATGCTTATCATTTAGTAAAAATGTACTATAGAAAATGCTAATGTAATCGTAAAATATGATGTGCTTCTAAAAATGACATTTCCTATTCATAAAAAATATTGTATAAAAATCGTACATGGTGCATATATTTACAGTGGACTTACGGTCATTTCTGGAGTCATGTTGCCCATTTTCTGCAACATCGATAGCGTATATACAGCGGTGCATCTAATTCTAATATGTATGTGACGTACGAATTTTTCTCATAAAAGTAATGTAAAGTAAATTATCATTTTGCAAATTATTAAGATATTAAGTTACATAATAAATTGCAGAACATTATACTTTCACTTTAAAAGATATTGATTTTTCCCATCGTAAATATCTTAATAATAAAAATATCACACTGCAAATCGCAGTGATACCTTGGTACTGTTCATTAACTGCCGCCAATGTCTTTCTCTAATAGCTGAATTCTGAAGCTCTCCTACAGCTCGAAGGGAAGTTAGCATGTTCTTGACAGTTGCTTCGAGAGACACGTAAGTATCCCAAGATCTCATTTCTTTATCTAAAGCTGTTTGACACAGAAGAAACATAAGGAAAAGTGTTTCTGTTTATAAGCTTCGAATTGCGTACAATAAAAACCTTAATGATCGTTACGATAAACAATAACATCGTAAATTAGATTTTGTACATGTCATATACAATATATAATCAACATAAATTCTGTACATATTATAATTAATAATATCGTTCATTTACATTGCAACCATTTAACTCACTTTTTTAATTATCGTAACTTTTTCAAATAAATAATTTTTAAGTAACCAACCTCGTATTTCTTTGGCAAACTTTTTGCATTCAATATCCATATTTTCGACGTCAATTTTCCTCCAAGGTGTCGTCTTCCACCCCTCGATGCTACTTTGCACAATATTCACATAATCCCAAAGTTGTTTAAGCATCTTTAGTTCTCTTCTACATTGTTTCAATTGTTTAAATTCTGGAACAGTTACTTCGAACAACGACGCAGATTCCTGTATATCTTTCATCTGGCACTCCAACATGTGTATTTCGCCGTGAGCTTCGTCCATTAATTCATACGGATTTTTGCAAACGTATTTAAAGCAATCATTACGTCGAAACGCTTCGCGATAATGAATTATCGTTATATCAAATGCTGAGATACGACCACGAATCCTGGATACTTCACCTATTAAGAATATAAATTATATAGCATATTACTATATAAGTAGTATATTATTGTAACTTATATTTCCTTCGTTATTTCGCGAACCTGCTTGAAGTGGTGCAACTTGTTGTTTCACCATGAGAGCCAGTTTTTTTGTATTTCCCCATTGCTCTGGTAATTCTTGAAGCAAAACATTTACTTCCTCGGGTATATCTTGGTCGTAATATTTGAGTAATTCAATGGTTTCTTGCAACGGTTGAAATATTTCATCTGTGATCGGTTGTCTCTCCTTAACTTGCATCAAGTAGCCCATGACGCTAACGAGTCCTGCATAATCACCAGGCTGCACTTGTTGCAAGAGGCCTTCGTCCGCTCGCCTGTAAGAAGAATCAAAATTCGAACAAAAATATTTTCTACAATTACACAATGCTGTATATAACTGCGTCACATAACGATCAAGTTACTATTTTTATTATATAGTAAGATAAAGCACCTTATAAACGCTCCTAAATCTGAAAGGCTGCTAGTAACACGATTTACCAGATGCTCCTTGAACATGCTCGACCATTTGCAGACCGTATTCAACACAGACTGTCTGAAGGGTCGTAAGTCTACTCTGAACCAACTGCAAAACACTTTCGACAGATCCATTTCCTCGATTTCAAGATAAAGACCTTCGTAAAGGTCAATCTGCTCACGAAATTGCTCCATTTTCGGCGGTATACGTGTTGGACCCTTGGGGTCTTTGGCAACGACCATCTCCATTTCCTCTATCGACAACTGACGACTGTACTCGAGGAATTGTTGCATTACGACAACCCGATCCTCCAGCCAGAGGTAAGCGTATCCTTGTACACAGCATAAAACGAATTATTAACAAAAAACTATTAGAACCTTATTCTCGTTATTTATGAGATTTATACCTTCAAAAATTCCACAAAAATCAGTCGCTTCTTCAATGGCAGTTGTCACGCTATTTAAAATTTCATTTTTCATTCCCTTTATATCAAGATCATTCTCCAATTCTTCTGCATATCCGATCGATGTATTTTTAAGCCTAGGAATCAAAGCAGCCATACCGATGATATCGTCTAATAATTTCATAATTAGTTGATCCAGTCCGTTGGGATCGTCGGGTTCCAAAGAAGGAACGTAATATAGATCTGGTTCTCTAAGTTCTAATTTTGCTTCTAAGAGAGCTTCGTTCTCTCCGGTTGGATCCATATTTCCCGCTAAATAACTTAAACAACATCCGATTGCTTTTCGAAGGGACTCCATAACAATATTATCGATATACTTTACGTATTCCTCCCACGCCTCTCCTTCGCTTTCTGTAATTTGAAAAAGTGATTTGTTTTCTTCCAAAAGCAAATGAATCTGTTCAGCAACTTTTGTAACTTCCGCGTAACGTTTAGCAACGTTTTCCGCTTGTTCATCCAAGTACAGTAACGTAACTTTTCTACCATCTTTTCTTTCGATAAAAGGAGTTTTCGTCCAAGGATGTAAAATATTTATAATCTTCTCGACGTTTGCTTCGGACGATTTCACACGTTTCCAGAGTCCTTCTACCAAGTCTCCTAATTCCATGATATATTCTTGAAGACCCTCCGATTTCCAACGTAACTCACTCTCACCTTGAGATATCAAAGAATCGATTCTGGCCATTTCTAGCTCAATTAAATTGAACTCGACGCTTCTCGTTGTTTTGCGAATATTGTTATAAGAATCCACTATAGCGTTAAGTAAAGAACGAAACTTCCTAAATGTCTCCGATTTTTCCAACACCTGACATTTCATATCGATTATATTAAAACCACATGCTACGTGCTACACCTTATGATAAATTACATTATCGCAGAGAAATTAAATCACGGTATACCTCTAAACCTTCGACTGGAATATCCGACCACGACATGTGTTTCAAGTAATTCACTTCTTTCAGCACTGCTAAAAGATCCGCATCGAAATTCAATTCTAGAGTAAAGTTTCGATCTCTGACGAACAAGTTTCGATTTAAACCATCTTCGACCGTTCTTGGAACAGCATCCGCCCACTCGGAGAAGAGAGTGTTTTCTTCGTTGGTAAATATATTTATTAATCTGTCGTAACGGGTCATTATTGTCATTCCTTCCTCGCTATTAACGATACTGTAAATGAAAAAAGAACGATACCCTATTATGCGCGATAGAAATCTTGATAGTGGATGTTAATCGGTCAATTTTAATATCGATTCCAGACGTACGGATGCGTTACGGCTTTGAAAGACTTTACTGGTAGTTCAATGCGTTGTCGCAACATACTGGTAAACGTGAGAGCTGCAGTCAATGGCGGCAGATCAGCCAAAGCACCCCTGGTACCACGATTAAACAGTACCTCCACTACGGTCAGCTCGACGTTTAGAAGTTCAATAATTCTCGAATAACGATCCATAAATTGCTTGCGAATTATAGGTCGATCCAACATCGATCCGGCGATATTTATCAACTAAATATTAAGTAGAAGGAAAATTTATAAAATTCCATGTTACTCTTATGGATTAGCTATAATGTCTTTTACAAAGTGTACCTTAAAAACACTCTCAAGATCGCTGCAATCGTCAAACGATTGACATAAGATAGCTGCCAGTTTGCTATCGAGATCCGAGATGGATTCACTAAATTTGGCGCAATCTGTCGCGAATGTTTCGTCGTCAGGCTCGAGAACGTCGTTCGCTCTAGTCGTGAAAGACACGAATAATTGTTGAAATTCCTTGAAAATACCGATGATCCTTGCCGTGAATGATCGCCCTAGAATTCCACCAATTTCGATCTTTTCCAATTTTGAGAATTCCATCACTGTATCGAAAAGCCACTCGATGTCAGTTAAGCGTTGGAGAAAGGCATCCAGGCGCGTAAATACCGCGCTCGAATTAAACGTCCAAGCTGGCGCATCGGCTTTCATACCAGGCATGTGTTTTCTCATTTCGAATTGTCCCTTAAATTCCTCCAGAATTCCTAATCAACGGAAAAAAAAGCTCGTTGTTTCTATCTTTTATTTTAAAAATTAAACGTGGCTTTTTCATCTTCTCTTTGGGGGAAAAAATTACCTCGAGATATTTTCACGCGTTGTAATGCCTCGTCGACGTCGCTTTGAAATATCGATGTTGGATCGAGGAATCGTTGAGCTTCTTGTATCAATAAATTGCAGATTTGTCGAAGCATAATGATGACTTTGGAGGAATGTTGATAATGTTTCGACTTCGCCCAAGCTAATCCAAGCGAGTGTATCAAGATGGACATTAACGGCTTGGCCTCTGCAAAATCAACTTCTTCTACCGTTTTAAAACATTTCCCCAAAGGGGTCAAGTATAACGAGATTTCTTTCGCTTGCTCCAACGAAGATACGACATTCTCGAATAAAGTGCGAAAACAAGGGAAATAAGCGCTATCGGTTTTTTCAAGAATGACTGCCATTTTCTTCACACGATCCTCTTGAAGTTGATTAAAAATGTATCTAAAGAAATAGAAAAATCCTCGATAAAACTTTATCATAAACAAATCTACGTTTTCATCGAAAGTATTATGTACCTTAAATTTGCTAATCTTGCGCACCAATATTCAAGTTCTACGTTGGGTGTTGGATGTTGACTATTTTCAAACGCACTGCTCGATTCATGAATGATAACATCGTTCACCAAGTAAGCCCATTTTATCACCACCCCTTCTATCGCACTTTTCAAATACAGATCGACCGCTTGAGGTCCTTCGACGGAAATTAATTTTTCGACTTCAGCTACTTTTTCGAGACCCGCTGGCATTGGAAGTACAGTCTTGCCATTTACTTGACCTTTAACCTGAACATTTCTATTCTCAACATTTTTGTATCACTAGTCTTTACTTATAAAATTTATCTTTTAATCATTGAAAATGGTAGAAAGTACTTTTATTGTTACTTTGATCAGATGCGCGGAAAATATCAATCGATAAATTCGTCTACCTGATACAGCATGCCTCGAAGCGAATGTACGTGATTACGTATATCTTGTATAGCCATTTCGGGTAAGTTTTGATGATTCTCTGGTTTGCTTAAAAGAGGCGCAAAGACGTTATCCACCAATGTAACCAATTGGTCGACGATACGATGAGATAAGTCACCGATGATAAGCATCGAAGCGCACGCATCCTTCTCTTTGGGTAAAGGCACTTTTTTCACTTTCACCACGTAAATACCTACGGAAAATTAGAAGGTAAATAGAGATCGTTCCGTTCCTTTTTTCCACGTTAGAAAGATTGTTGTTACTGTTACTCGAACATATTCGTTTTAATATATACATTTCTACGATATCGGTACTATTAAATCTTGAAAAATATCGTTGAATCTTCACCTTTTGTTCTCTGACAAGGTATGGGAAAAGAAGTGGAGGCCACTAGCTGTGCGTTCGGTGTGAGAACAATGAAGAGTCCCGCAGGTACAGGATTGTCAAGAAAATCGAATATAGCATTTCGATATTCCTCGGTGAGAAGCAACCTGCCCCATTTTTCTGCCTTCAATTTGAGAGATTTTTGCACGAAGCCACCGATGTATTCCAACCGAAAATCGGTTGGCGCTTCCGGTGTTGTCATTTCTGTCGATCACATCGAAATTCGTTGATACTTCGTAAAAACGTTTGCCGCTCTTAATTGTATACAGAAGAGATTGAAATTATTAAATAAGTATATACAAGCAGGTCAGGAGACTAGGTACGAACTGAGCCTGGTACCGGTGGTCTGGCAATTGCACGATCGTCTCTTTTGGGTAAGGACTGCTTATTGGTTCTCTATTGTCACGAGACGCACGGAATGTCCTGAAAACGACTGACATTGCACGCGATCCTTCCTTCCCTCGGCGCAATAAAGGCCACAATTTTGCTGCTCTGCAATCGCTTGATATCGTCGAGATCGAAGCAACCTGGTATTTTCGTGGCTCGAACTTTCCCAAGTGTATTCGCGTACAACGTGCTATTTCTAACTTCTTGTGGGCGGACGGTAGTTGCGAGTGTTTATAAAAGTGTTCGTATTAAACGTGTAACCAAATATTGTAATTAATTCGATGATCAAATTCATTCGTAACAAGTGTGTGGAAACTGAATGCAAGAACAGGGAATTACTTCGTTGTACAGCCAGTGACACAAGATCGTTAAGAAGACAGAACGTAAGATGGTACGAATAATTTGTTGAAGTTATTCGTCTACTATGGAACTATCGTAAGAACGATATTCTATTCTTTTTAATCGCTACGAAAATATGAACTTTCATACTCGTATCGATCGACTAACAAAAATAGTAACCGAATGAAAATGTTGCGCTAACATATAAAGAACGATCTCGTTAGAGTAAATACATTCTTGAATCGATGCCAAAACCGCGCGACTACGAGTACACTTCGATGCTAAAAATATCCGAAGTTTTTTCTCAAAGCCAATTTTCAAGTAATCCGACAAATTCGACTGCATCGTGCGATTGCAGGATTCTTCTCATAATTCGCAAAAATTGATGTATTAACGGTATTGCTTAAATAAAATGATTAAGTTACAAATTTAAATATTACGCGGAAAAAATTACTTTTATTTACGAACGACGAAGAGTTACACCCTTCGTGAAAAAGGGTATCGGCAAGTAAATATGCACTTATATCGGTATAAAGTTCGGTTTTCGCGATAATGTCTTACAAGGGTATATCCTTTTTTATTGAGGCATCGTTCGTCGAGGAATCCCTGGAGATTTTCAGAAAACAGATATCCCTGTACGGTCGTTTCGGAACGATGGACGATGTACATCGAAGTGATACTAGCTTTACTCACGTTCTTATAGTAAATAATATTTTGATAACGCCATGTTGGATCGAATTTTGTCGATATTTGATCGCGATACACTATTACCAGATACGAGTATCCTGCTGGTACCAAAAAATACTCGCATTCCTTAGTCGGTCGAATCAAACCGTTTTCGCGTATAATATAATATTATATAATAACGTTTAATATCGTACTACACCAACGCGATAGATTAATATAACGTATATTTTACTGCATATTATATCGAATATCGCGTAATACATAGAAAGGGAGAAAAAGTGAGAAAGAGAGAGGTACTCACGTACAGGCGGCACATAAAGGGCCGTACACCATGCTTTTCATTTCGCGGGTGCTCGCCCTTCGTCGAATTAGGAAAAAAGGACAAGTACCCTCATCCTTTGACCCGCCATATCGAATTACTTCCTACCCCTGTCCTGCCTACTCTGCTTCTTCTCTGCGCCACCAACAATCCCCACCTATGCCCCTAATGCGGCACTGAAATTCGTTCTTTACGGATTCTCGTCGCGCAAATTGGATCGACGGAAACGCGTATCGCACGAGAGGATAATAAAAGGAAAATTCTTCCTGCAAGATACGAGTTTCATCGATTCCTCTGCCGACCTGCCAGGAAATAATCATCGTCGAATAACACGGCAAAACTCGCAATCTCAAGCTCCAATTATTTTATACTTCGTGTCGTTGCGAAACGATGAGTTAATTTTTTGTGAATGTAACTTATCGTTTCTACGGTCTATCAAATAGATAGATCTATTAATTTAACGTTCTATGCAAATTTCTTCGCGATACAACATCGTATAAACGACTTCAACGCGAGCGATTTTTGACGATGTCTATCTGCTTTCACCGACGTCTATTCAATTTGTTTCGTATCGTGATTCGTCGTTTCATTCATCATTCTCCATCGCGATAAAGGGACCGTATGAATTATCGCGAATGCAAGCAAGACAGAGAATTCGCTGGCATTCATATTCACTCGCCCTCCCGGCAAAACATGCCTTTTGCTCGGCACGATGTAAAAATTGATGATCGAGAATCCCGTGGGTAAGCAGATATTTCACTTTCGAGTTTTCGATCGAATGAATAATACGGTCGTGCAACTTCAACGGTGATTTCTTATTTAGGGAGCTTTTGAAGTTAGCGTCATTTTTCATAAGCATCGCGACTCGCGGCGAAACGACAGCCTGACACCCTTCAAGCTCGTGACAGTACTGCTTCTTCTTTCCTCTCCTTTTTCTTCGCTTTTCAGAGAGAAAGTAACGATCTTTCGTAAGCGAGACAGGCCGAACCAAGTGTACTTCAAAGCTAAAGCGTTCTTCTCTTTTTCGTTGCGCAAAGAGCTTCGTCAAAAGTACAGAAACGTATTTTGTCTTAAAGTATAAACATCAAATATTTAGGTACCTTTGTATCGCACCTAAATATTCGATTCTTTTATTTCCTTTGTCCAACATGGATGTTCTAATCAACGAAAATGGACGAAAGGTAAATAAAAATCGAACAACGTCTACGGGTTCGGCCTTAATCGAGTGTCAGGAGGGTGTGGACGAGGAGCACTCTCTTCAAAGTGGAGCAACATGGGACATCTGGCGAATCTGACGCCTAAAACTTTTCAGGGGAGGGCTTAAAGCTCATCGCACAAAGGGGAAAAGCTGTCACCTTGCGAACACGTACGCGGCACACGTGTACGCTCTTCCCTGACAGGCGACATTATGATAATCACAGAATGTACCAACGTATATTGGATCTTTCAGAGAATTACAGTTTAAGTGGGAACGACTGTCTTGTTTGCGCCTTCCGCCTTACGATTTCTATGATTGTTGTAGCTAGTAAATTATATAGAGTGTTCCACTTAGCCTTGCCAGCCTAAATTACTTTGTTGTTTGTAGAGATACGAAGGAAAACGCTTCGGAAGAAGATTATTTTATTTCAAGGACCAAATTAGTCAAACTAGAGTAAAACTAAACTGTCCACTGTAACAGTAGCGATTGTATCACCGATGATGTAATCATGATGAGTATCGTCAGCTTCGATAGTCCGAAACGAGATCGAAAATATCGAGCAACTTCTACATTAAAAAATAATCTCGTAATTGAACGGCGGATTATCTACGAGTGTCGCGAATTTCGTCAAAAGGGGAGCATATTTTATTTCCTATTAAAAATTAACGAAAATCTACGCATCTTCGGGTCCGAAAATGCGTTGCGCCGATTTCACCGTCCAATCCTTTGTGATTGCCAAAAAAAGGAATTTGACGAGATCCGACCTCTGTAATTCTCGACAATAAATCCGGCCGAGCGTGAGATCGAATTGGCTCGTCGCCAGAGACGTTTCCTAACGAACATTTCCCTAATAAAATCTCCGTCGTCCGTGGACCGCGCCCTTCCACGAAAGGTTTCTTTACGATCGTCGGGCAACGAGCACCTGCTGAAACCCATTGGGCTGCGCGGCATTTATAATTCAGGGCAACGTCCCGCACGAGACGGAAATGCAAACGCGTAGGCTCGTGTCCTCTTGCAGTGCTAATTTAGCCTGAAGCGTCACGCGGCACCGTTACAATTTATTATTTTAATTATGGTCATAGCGGCGACCGCACCCACTATTCGTACCTACGTTCCTGAAAATCGTAGTGTTATCCACGTGGCCACCACGGCCGGATACGACATTACCAAATGCGTGGCAATGCTTCGGGCTAAAGGTATTAAACGGGCAGACTGCGGCTTTCGAGCATTTTATGAGTTTAATTTGGAACGCAGACGTGCCTCGGTGAAAACCTACTCTGAAACTCTCCCACGTTCGAGATATTACGTATGTTTTGGGTTAAATTTAGGTGTATCGTGGATCGATCTCCCGTCAAAAATTCGCGTCTTTTCTACGTACTTACGTGGCCATCTTGGTTTTATACTTTAAAACGAAACGTTTACCGTTCTTTTGGCGAGTTTTTCGACGAATATCGCACCTTTTGCGCGCTGTTTAAACTCAATCGTTGGTCGAAATAGTCGACGTATAACCGATTATTTTTTACGACAGAGGAACAATGGCAACTATACGTTCTTAAATTTACGTACACATACGTATTTTTCTACGCGAATAAGAGTTAAACTCTGCCACAGAAACTTATTGACGAAAGAAGTACAAGATTTCAACGTGAAAATATAGTAAATTAATCCTACGAGAGCCTAAACGGTCTGATCGTAGACGGCTCTTTCTACTGACAGATTGCCAATACGCATTCTCGAACCATCCGATCCAATTAATATTTCGATTTCCTCTTCCTTCGTTAATTCCACAAACGTACGAAGAGAGGGCAGTCCGCCAGATTGCCGGCGGGCTTCTTTCATGGAATAATTTTTATCCTCCTAATGGAGTTAATCTCCGTCCGAACGCCGGCGATTAGAACGCGACCGTCTTAGGGGAACTGGCTTCACCGAAATCGTCGATTCCGCTCACATTGCACACGGTCAGCGGTCCTACGAGTTCGACAATTCTATCTTTCCTCTTTTCTTTGTTCAGTTCTCTTTCCCGCCCTTCCTCCCTCCATCCCTCCGTCAATAAGACCTGCATCGAAAGTAAAACGTAGGGAGGACGTCGATATTCGAACGACCGACGATAAATGATCGAAATTAAACATTCAAAGCTGTACATAGAGATGATTTTAACGAGTATCGATAGAAAAATCTACAGAAGTACAGGAGACGCTGAATGAGTATCTTATAAGAGGCGGTCTGAATGACACGAAAAAATGGCCGATTTTGAGTCGGCATCTGGAGTGACACTTTCTAAAGTGGAGCGACGAAAGATGAATAAGAAGAGGCAAGACAACTTTCAAGCTTGCAACGAAATCCCCAAGGCCAGGAAAAATTTCCTTTCAACCACTTTCCCTGGTAATGCCCTTGGCGTGCGTGTAGAAAATTCTCCGAGTTAAGCTGCAGCAAGCTCTCCATTTTCGCCCACTCCAGAAGCTCTCAGCGCGTTACCTGCGTTTCTACGGGCTCGCTCTATCCAGCATCGCCCTCTTAGTTTCGCACGGTCCTATCTACCGACGTTTCGTTTATACGAGTAAGGTGGAGAGCGGCCAGCGGTTGGTTCGCGAGAAACCGTAATACCCCAAGGTACATACGGTCAGAGATCTCTCCATTTTTTTCTTTTCTTTCCTCTTCCTTCTTTACGTTCCACAACGGTGTTTAGCGGCTTACCCGCAAACCCCTTCTTGCTTTCTCGCAAAAAAACTTCCCGATAATTGCCCAGAATGCCGCCGGTTTCTCCTCCGGCTTGTGTAACGTCGTTTATTCGGCTTGCTCGATAACATTCCCTCCTAGAATTATCCCGCTTCTAATTATGCGCGTTTGAATTTTCTTTTTTTGTACGTACGCGAAAGACCCGCAGCGAAGATACGAGATTTTTTGTTTATAACGTCTATGATTCGTTTTACACGCGTTCCAACCAGGAGTTGTCTAACGATGCTTTCGATACTAGATAACGTTTCTTCCTTCACAAAAAGAATATCTGCAACAAATACTTACTTTCCTTTATTGAAATATTTCGTATCGAATTAATTTTGGTAACGACTATTTGTACGTTTCGCAATTAAATACATGATCTTTTTATTATATAAAAAATTTATTAATCGTTTGAAAACATTGATATGCCAAGTTAAAAATGGCTCCTTCTCCTCTGCGTAATTTTTACCTTTCTACGTTCCTTGAAGAATAGCTGGATATATCGAACATATACATCAAAATTCTGCGTAAGATACACCCTCGTAACGACACGAGAGCGCATCGATTTTAAAACAAGACACGCACCTATCTTTTTATCCTCCTCGTCTTCCTCGTTGTCCTCATCCTCCTGCGAAGAACTCTGGGACTCCAACATCGAGTGAAGGAGCTTCTCGAATTCCTGAAGATCGTCGTTATTCGGATTCTGCCGATTTGGCATCGCTTCTACGATTTCTTCACACATTGCTGACTTTTCCGAACCAAGAAGACTGGAGACGCTACCCTCCGAATCGGACATCTCTGCGTCTCGTTTGATAAAGCGTGTATCGGAAATTTGACGACGAGGCGTCTCTGAAAAATATAAGGATCTTATCGACATCCTTCGAAGGACAATATTCTTCTGCTCGATCCACGAGAATTTAAATCGTGGATTATCCGATAATCCATTCTCTCTCCATGAAATTGAAAAGTATCGACGCGACTCTTACATCTCTTCCGCAAAACGATTACGACGAATTTGAAGCAACGCGTTGCTTTCAAATCGTACGACGACACTGTGAACTACGCGTGTGTACATACGTGCCGGTATTTATCGTACGCTTTACTAACGGTCGAATAGACGCTGCGAAAAAAAAAATCCGTAACGCCCTGTTGTCCTTCAAGGGTACAAAAATCCTTAAAGCATCGTTTCGAAAGAAGGGCGTATCTTTGTTACGAAAGTTCCGCATGGCTGATCCAAGCGAACAAAGCGCTATAGTCGCGCGATAGACGATGACATTTTTTTCGATGAAAAGCGATGCTTTTTTTTCAGGGGCATCCCCTCCGCGCGTTCGATTTCCCAGCACCTGAGGTCCCTCCTCCCCTACTGTGCACGAGCATATTGCAGGAACGTTACTCAAGAAGGAGGAGAGGAGTCGATAAGCGAGCCCGTACCGTTCGTACGTAAAGGGATTGGCGATTCGGGCGGAGGGGAAAGGCGATGCGTAGGAAAAGCGCGCGACAGACAAAGCGGAAACGCGTAAAATAAAGCCATCGACATTCATATCAGCTGGGTATAGAAGAACGACTCTTCTCGTGCAACAGCGGCGCCTCGATATTCAGATATTATTACGAAGGCGCGTGCAGCCTTCGTACGGTTTTTCCCCCCGTCGGATTCCATTCTTCTCGAGGTACTTCGATACTCCGACGTCGGTATGACGGCCATAAAGAAAGAAGCAGAAGGATCTTTGTCTTGCTGACGTCGATATTTCTCCACTCTTGGCGCTTTTCTTCGTCTCTTCCTGTCCTCGTCCTTATTCAACCCCTCGACATTCTTCCTGCGTATCTTTTTTTCCCTGCCGCTGCTACTACTCCTACTGCTACTACGATACTACTACTACTACTACTACTACTGCTGCTGCTGCTACTACTATTACTACCACTACTATTTCGTCTCCTACCACTGCTCTTACTTTTTCTGCTTCGTCCTACACCGACATTTTCTTTTTCTTCTCCAGGGCACTTCGTGGCAAGATCGAGCTCCGTCGTAAGTTAAAATGTCGAGAAAGAAAAATGCAAAATTGGAAGGCCACGCTCTTTGTCTCGCTGGAAAAATCTGTTCGGTTTTTAACGCATAAAAGAAACTGCTGAAATATTTCGATGTGAGAACGAAGCGAACGTTGTAAAGCAAGATACATTCCTTATCGATCTTATAAGGATATCGATGTGAGATTTATTTGTCTGTTTCTTTTTTTATCGCTTAATTAACGCGTTGACATACGCCCATCTGTCGTTCAAGATTTCCATTCGTGTATCTTGAGATTACAAATGGCTTATCAAGAGGTTCCGAAGTATCGCTTCGAGTACGCAACGAGCATCGATCGCGCGAACTGACATACAAACGCGAAAGCGCTCCTTTCTCTTGAAACGTGCTGAAAATTTCGATTCAACCAAGGCACTATTGGTTGAATATTGAGCGTGCGACGACTGGAATAATAAATGAGAAGCAAATATAATGTTCCGATGGAAGTTACACCCAGGACGAATCACCGGTCGAAGAATATATGGAAGAATATCACGTGCGTTGTATACGTACACGATAATCCATTAACGCATTATTTACAAAATTCTGTTTAATCGCGTTAAATCCTTGAATTATATCCACGTAAAAAGATTTGAATTGTAATTTCGTGATAACTGGAAAAATTAGATATTTACGACGAACCCTTCACGATGCGATTCCAAAGCTGCAATAAGAGTAAATAAATTGATCGCGTATCAATATTATTTCTTACTAAGATTTCGTACTTTGTTCGATGGAGTAAATAAAAGCTCGTCTAATTTATAATCAAATCTCTCAAAATAACGAGATTTCGACGATATCTCGTGGATTTGATGGGGTGTGGTCGTTGTCTCGGCAAGCATCTCCTAGCAACGGTCGTTACTTCGTAACAGTGTCAGTAGTAGAATTTGTGAGGTCTTACCTTCCTTTAAGCGCAAAACTTCGCACATGTAACAATTAAACCTTCTGGCGATCGAAACGAGTCTCGAACGAAAACAATTTACGTTCGGTGGATAAACAACTTGGCAGAAACAGGAGAAATATTTGTACTCTGTCCCTCACCTCGAGCGTTGCTCCTTCGAGTTGTTTACGTTCCGTGAAATATTCATCGATTAACGAAACAATTTTATTATCAGTCGTACTTCGTCGTGCTGTTCGAATCAAGAATCGTTACTTCCAACTTCGTCCGGACTTATCCCGAATTTATTCGTCTTGAATCGCATCAGACACCGCAGAACCGGTATGTACTACTTCGCAACCGATACATTTGTTCTGCCAGCATCAAAACAATCGTGGCGCCACTTACTACTGATTTTCCTTACCCCTACGAAAGAATTACTTACCAGCTCTCGCTTACGATCAGTGTGAATTTTATGATGCACGTAATCGTTCGGATTTTTATTAGCGAGTAAACAATATTAAGTAACAACAAATTTTAGCTTCTGTAATAAAATCCATCGACGCGTTAGATGATAATCGTAAGATTATCGCCATTTCTCTACTCGAATTGTCATTAAAGTACACGTAACGTGCGCAAAAGTTTCAATATCATCTTGCTCAGAAAATATATCATCATCGCAAGTCTCGATTAACAGATAATTCCACTACGGATTCTTAAATTTTTTGCGATACGTTCCTTTAAATCGCCGCGTTACGCTCGTATATACATCATCAAATTTCACGCCTCCTCCATGCATAATTCATACCTGCCAGGAAGATGCTCCTCTTTGAGAGACTTTTTCCAATGGCGCAGCACGACACGCTCGAGATAACGGGCAGAGTCGTTGACTTCTCTTTCCTTTTTTCTCGCCGTGTTTCGATCGCGTTCCTTCCTCTCTCTCTCTCTCTCTCTCTCTCTCCCTCCCGCCCCTCTTATCGTCGTTCCTTGGGCTAGGCGACGTCCTTTTGCTACGAATCACGACGTTCTTCCTCCTTGCACGCGGCCCTTGATTCGCCGTTACGCCAAGTAATTTCGCCATGGAATCGCATTATCAGCGAAATATTTCGGGGTCGGCTTTATGGTACCACCACCTTCAGATACGTACGGCAATAATTCAGCTACAGCCCTGCCAGTGGAACGAGGGAAAGCTAATTCTCACCCACTGTTCTCCGGAGAAGATAATAGATCACGGGGATTAAAGGATTCTCGAGATGCCACGTTAGTCGAACTACCGCATGGAGCATTAAATACTCAAGATCAACGAACGCCTCGTATTCGTAGATATAACGTATCCGAGTACTTCACGTGCTCGAAGTAACCGTTCGAACTTGCCTTCGAACTGCGATTCCTTGTACGAGACGCTGATTCGCTTCCTCTTTCGAGATTATCCGTTCTATATGTAGTAGAATGTCATTTCACGAATACACGATTGTATAATAAAATGTGGAATTCAAGATGAGTGAAATATTCCAACGTGAATTAGCGACGGTACGAGACCAATACGATAACTTTCATGAGTACTTGGTCACTCGAGGAAAAGCATCGGTTCCTTTCCTGGCAGTTACGACAGGCTGGCTCAACCTTGACAATAATAACAGTAACAATAATAGCAGTAGTGGAGAACGAATATGAATATGTATCAGATACATCTGGTGCCTCGTAACCCTCCGGCGTTGGGAGACAAGAAAGGGTGTGGAAACGATTCAATATCAAACCAGACCTCTTCTTCGCATCATGCCAGAAGCTACCGACGAGATACTAATTTCTATTCCGAAGACAAACCCTAGGCATTTTAATAATATCCACAAAAAATCTTCCACCGTTTTAACCCATTAGTATTTGCATAATTATTTCGGTCGGTTTTGGTTTACATAAAATTACGCTGTACGATATATCGAACGGAATAACCGAGCAGCTTGTTATCGCGACTAAACGTAGTTAGCTCGATCTCCGATGATATTTCACAATTATCGCATCTTCGATTGCGTTGTATTAACCATTAGAAATTCTAATTACGCATCGAATCGTTATTTTCAATATCCGTCTGTAAGGATGCTGATCCAAGACTTTCAATAATAGAGATCCTTACTCATCGTCATACTTTTGGCTACACATTAAGAACTTTAAGCCGAAAGTAATTAATTCGGATGGACGAGGTGTCAGTTGGTAGAAACGAGTAGACGCGGAGTCAATCTTCATTGTTCTCTTCATAATCCCCCGACGACATTCGGAGTTTCTTTCATTCATCGTCCGCGTCAAAATTTCTGTCAAACTTCTTCCTCGTAAAGAGCATATTTTCTTATTTATTTTTCGTCGTGGTTAGAATTAATATCGTTTTCTCGTTTCTGTCGATTTATAACGTACAATTTTAATTGCGATACGCATTAGTCTCGATGAAGCTAGCCTTAAAGGAAATTCACGAGTATGATCTCGAGATCTTGACAGTAAACGACACGATAATCTTATTTCTCTTTTCACGGGAAAACGGATTATTTCACCACCACTGAAAATCCTTTGCAGCGAATCGCGGATCCTCTTTAGTTAGTTCGCAAGCGCAGTTAGTTAATTAAAAGGTAAAAAGGGGCGTGAGAGAAGTAGAGGCCAATCCGAATGGTGGTGGAATTAGGGATTTGTAGCTGGATCGGGGAGAACAACCCTTTCTCTTTGGAGTAAGACCGAATTGGAAATGGCTTCTGATTCGCCGGTGTTTGCACCGCTTTATTTGCGATTTAGAGGAGCGAAAACGTGAATCCGTTGAAAATGCGATGCTTACCCATCCGTTCTGCTGATTTGGCGCATCGTAGGATTACGCTACTTTAATATTGATATTCCGAGCGTAGGATATTCAAAATTTATTTATCGCATTTATTATAAGAATTCGTATGTAGTCGAGAATTTAAATAACACAGTTTTAACGCTCTACGTTCGAGTGAAATACATTTTTATAGTTAAAAGAAAAATAATGTTAAATACTTCAACAAATCTTTTCAATCTGAAATAATTATAATACTATTATAATGATATAAATATAATAGATGCTCTTGTAATTTAAAAAATTGTAATAAAATGTATACGAAAGTAACGAATTCTTGTTCCAACGAGTTTTGCGTATTTTCACTTAATGCGTTACAAGAGGCAGGAGATAACAAAATGCGAAACAACGAAACTGATTTAATAATTCACTGAGATAAACAACGTACCCTTAAACGAAAACTATGGTCGAATCGCTTGAGCGTGAAATGTTCCTCCGCACATTTGCCATTTATTCGTGTGCCTTTTAGTCACCCCCTATTTACGATCTTTGCTTTCCTTGATATGCTGCAAATTTCACGAAGGATTCCACGACCGACCCATCTGTAATTTATGCTCGACGTAGACAAAGGAACATTAACATTTATATTTGCTATAATGCGGCCAATCGTGATTCACCGATACCCTGAAACAAACTTATCTAAAGCGAACTTATACTACGAAATAACTAACAAGAAAGAAAGCAGGTAGAGACAAGAACATAGCGACTAAAAGGTCATCGACATAATTATTTTGCATTGAATAACTACATTGAAACAATAACATGTTTCTTGCTTAAAAATAACTTCGAAAATGAAATTATACGATACCAACAAAATTAATTTACAAGAGAACATCACGATACCTTAAAAGCGCGGTATACGGATACAACCTACAATAATAATAGTTTTACGGAAGTATTTTATATCCAGCTTTAGCTACATTTAAACGCAAGAGTGATTTGTATGTAAATGCAACTGCTCGGCACAGAGGACAAAAAAAAGTTAAATTAAAGTACCTAGCCACCGTTTAACGTTCGAGACACTGAATATTTCATACAGGGTCGTGCATCGCGCAGATTTCGCACGCACACGAATGTAATGAACTAAAGAGGGAGGACGTCGAAAAAGGCGTTTTGGCGAAAAAAAAAGAAGAATAAGCGTGTCATCCGAAGGAGGGTGTACATGCCTGCCATCAAAAACTTTTATGTATTCTAAATGAATGCAGTCCCGACCCTTCGCTTTAGTAGCGTCAGTGAGTGCTTCGAACTTTCGCAATTTTGTCGGTAATTGTCTGCCGCTTTCCTTTTTTTTCACAAAAGCTAAAGTGCTTCATAGATGTATGTTTTCTAATACAAATAGCAAATTGTTTATTGTATCGAAACGAATAGAATCTCCAAAGAAATCCATAATCTTTCAATACGTATTTTCAATAAGTTTTCCAACATTAACATTTTATATCTGCATAAGTGAAATTACAAAAATGTGCCCTTAATAATGTTTTCTTGAAAAATAAATTGTGTAAATTCTCACCAAAAGACGTTTTATTTTACGAATAATAATAGCAAGTTCATAGAAGGTACAGATCCTGCGACGAGTTGCGAATCTATTTGACTTATCTTTGAAACGAAGCATCACAGGGGGCGATGAGAACGTCTCATCCATATCAATGACATGGCTTTCTATAGGGGTAGGAACCTCTGAAGAATATCATGACGAAACCGATCACGTACTCATCTACCCTTTGGCTCCTTATACTAAAGATATAGAGTTCTTCCCCTTCGTTTCTCTTTAATTTCAATTACCAAAGAGGGAATATTGAAGTAAATATGTCACATTAAAATAATATACTTCTAATGTACTACTGGTATTCGTATTTTGAAATGAATCATCACTGGTGATAAAAAATGGATTAACTACAATAACATCAATTCTCTTTCTCTATTTTTTTTCTTTCTCTGAAAATACATAAAATAGTTCGAATGTTTAGAACCATAATGTAACAATTTTATTGACAATGCATAACGATACACAGTACACTATAATAATAATAGAAAGTGTAGAAACAACACTAAATATTTATTCAATATTTTATTATAAACTTTAATCGAAATTCAACAGTAATAATTTGTCTTAATAACTCTAATTACTGTTATTGTAAGTAGAAAGGATATTTTTATAGTGAACCTTGGTATTTGCTTTTAAACTTATACAGATTTTTAATATAAGCATAATAGTATTAAAAAATAATAATAATTTCTACTTCTTAATTGTACAGTAATATATAAATACAGTTCAATATTTGTTTTATCAGTCACTAAATAACATATCTTTTCATGTACTTATTGTTAATTAAAAAACGAACTATTTGTTTATAATAATTACTACTTGTGAAATGTTGTGTATATATATATATATATATATAT
>JAITYT010000166.1:1157270-1172191 GCA_025433975.1 Liostenogaster flavolineata
GTTATTATTAGGATTTCATAAGCATCTCACGAGCCTCTACGTTGCTACTCGCGCAGGCTGGTTGTTACTTCGTTAAAAGGACGATAATCTCCGATGAGAGTTTGACCCGACCACGGCAAAACGCTTTTGTCGACGAAGAAAGTCGGCATTCTTCAAGGAGATCATTCGTTATTGTAAGTAGTTCAATATTAACGGTGAAAGAGATAAAGCTGATGTGGTTTGGTGTTCCGGCGATATCGCATCGGGTGCTACAGCACGGAGCACCGTGGAAACGTACCAATGAACTCGACGAGAATAGGCTCTCAGAAATATCGAAGAGACGATGTCTTCACCGTACTCGGTTTCTTCGTCAAGAAAAAGCCGAGCGTATTTTTACAATTACTTACGTGCCACTTCGTTATTCTATTTCCCTTCTCTATCGTATTAATATCTCTTCCTCTGTCAGACCGACGATAATTCCTTCATTCTGCTTTTCTCGTTGCCGTTACAACGGGCGCGTAGCGAAGGTAATTTCGAATAAGAATAAACACGCGATCGTTCTCAACGCCATTCAACGTCGTAGGTCTTCTTGCTCTTTCTGCAGGTGGGAATGATTTACCAGATCGAACACACCGATGGAAAGAACTTTAAAGCGTCGATGGCGATAATGAAGAGGCGTGACATACTCGTTCATACGTACGCGGCTTGCAAGTGCGTGCAGAATAGTGGGGCGCATTGATGCGCGGAGCGGCCACTCCGCAGCGCTCCCCTTTCACGGGGATCTCATAACGACGAAGAAGCGAAGTGTCGTAAGATCAGCCCGAAGGAACGATTCCTTCCTTTCCTGTTTTCCCCTTTTATTAGATCCCCGAGAACCGGCCTGCCCCACGATCGACTGGGACCACGTCGAGAGACACCAACCACATCGAGACGAGACCGCTTCGTGACTGTGAACACGTTCCTCTCGAGTGCTCTTTCTCAAGAGTAGTTGTCGCTAACGAAGGAATGAATATAATATCTCCTTCTTGGAACTGATCATTTACATACACATCGTAAGCTGGGAGATAGACAATTTTATTATCGAGATACGCCTTTTATTTGCTCGACATCGTTCGCTGCTGCGATCCGTGGCTTATTACGGGCTAAAAAATATCTACGCGATCCTTATATTTATTTATAACGATCACGTATAAATGTAAATAAATATCTTGACGAAAATATATAGATTGAAGAGACGATTGAAAGAGAACTTTCTTTATTATTTTTCTTTAACTTTTTTGGCGATAGAAAATTTCGTGACAACCTAAACGAGTTTGACTATTGCTGGGTGATCGCAACTGCAAAGGATAACGCTCGTTACGTACATCGCTGGAAGTTTACCGTTGAATAAACTGCAATGCAGGAACGAAAAGTTGCGGCAACAGGTTCTAAATAATTCGCACGTTGATCGAGGCTTCGTTCATTATTGCCGTTAAATTACTAGCTTTATCGTCGTTGCGAATGTGTGACAGGGGCTAACGCACGTATGCTTTCCTATACGCTTAGAGTACGTTTCTCTTATATGCTTGCTTATGTTACTTTTTATCCGGTTCCTCGGTCAGCGTGTGCCACATCCATAGAACAATACATAAGACTGTATAGGACGGTGCAAGATTTCGACTAGGTTGGTCGTATCCTACGATGGGATGCTTGCCTGTTCTTCGGTGAGCCTTGCGGTGTAGAAACCGTTCAAGGAATGCGTGTAATGCGTGTACGTACACGTCACGCCCACTCATTGTCAGCGTCACCGACGTGTCTCCCGACGATGCATACGACCACGTTACCCATACCTGACGTACGTGAGCACGATGCCGGTATACGATCTTCAGCAGAACTTACATGTTATACGATCCAGAACGTCTCTGTACGTGTTCAGCTTGATGCTAGTTTCGTAGTGAGTCCACGAGAAGAAGAGAAAACGACGCTTCACTCGAGCAATCGAGGCTGCCAGGAACTCAGCACGTTATTTCGTATCTTGCCGGAAGCTTCTCGTTAGAGTATTATTTTTTACTTTTTCTTCGAACACGGCTACCTCTCTTCGAATTTTCGTTATTATTACATTAAATTGCACCTATTCGTAAGCCTTAAGTTTAATTTTTAAGCGTCATTAATATCGACGTTTTAAGTAACGACCAACAATTTTCCTCGAGTATAATCGCATTAGCCAACATTCATAGAAAGACTGAAATAGATTTTAACATACTATGTGTGCCTACATTACGCGTGCTCTTTCAAATAGCGCTTATAATTTCTCGAGGGTAATATTCTGTTTTCCTTGTTGCGTTACTATGCAATTCAAGAATAAACGTTCCCACAGATACGTGATGGAATGACTTAAATTTTTATGGAAGTTATTGCGCGAGTTACGATTTGTTTCCTTAGAATTACACCGAGGCCGAGCACATTTTATCGCTTTACAGTCTTGTAGCGTTTCGTATTGGATTGCGCGCACGTATAAACGAATACAACGTAAATATCTGAGAATGGGAAACGTGTGAAGCGAGGCAGGGACAGGGTCTCGGGATTCGAATCAAGCGATCCATTGAAAAGTATCGTCGTGCGTAGTATTGCATTGTGTAGCGACAAAGTTTGCGAGTAGCGTGTTTATACGATACAATAAATACACCAGCGATTAAGAAAACCACTCTATTACATATTCATTTTCCCTATATTGATTTCTGGAATTTCACGATATCTACAGATGAAACATTCTTACAGAAAAGTTCAGTGATATTATCGATATTTAACGAAAAATACTATAAAAAGAGCTAAAACTATTGCATACATGTGACATCTTTTATAATCAAAATAACGTATAATTAGTAGATATTGAACTGCTATGTTTAGTCATTCAAACAAAAATGCTTCATTGAAGGAAAAGAAAAAGAAGCCGCGAGTAATTACTTTCCAAGAAGAATTTTTCTTGTAGCACCAAAGTTTTGACCAGCTTGAGTAGCGCCTTTGTTAGTACCTGCTTGAAGTCCAATGAGACCCTCGCCTGCTCTTAACTGTTCCTCTGTAAAAGAGCGCTTATTTTCCTCCGCTGGTTTAGGACCTAGCCAAGGACCGCGCCATTCCGGATGTTTGTAGGTCTGACGATTTAAAAAAAAAAATACATTTGTGTAATATGACTATACGAATACGTAGAAACGAAACGTTAATTATAACTATTGGTTAATCATCGTATCAGATTAATCGTTACTGAAAATTAATTACAGTGCGTCCAATAGCGAAGATAGTATTCGTCACTTGGGCGATGTTTTTACGTTCCATAAGGTCGACCGCTTGGAAAAGGTCAACATCGGGCACTCCATATTTAGTACAAGCCTGCTGAAATCTAGAAATAGAGTTTATTCCTTTATAATCTCCTTTACTCTCACGAAATTTACGAACACTTAAACGTAGTCATTTCTTAAACCAAAGATATATCAAGGATGAATTTAAAAATGCTTCTACGTATTTCAGTGTTGCTTTTGTATATTCTTTTTGCAGTAAACTATCGTAACGATAATTAAAGAATTATACCACTTTCAAAGAAACATTGTCTCCAGTAATCGAAGAAACTTGAAAAAACGAGAAGTCGTGACATTCGTGCTTGATCTAGATCAATTTCTTTAGATTAGACGATAAAGAGTCTGCTCGTTTTCTCTGTGTCATGCGATTCGATCCGTATTGTTGATAGATAGATAAATATATGTACAGTCAGTTCGGAAGGAATGCGATTTATCTTTCTCGTGTTGATGCACTCCTGTCGTAC
Organism: Liostenogaster flavolineata; assembly: GCA_025433975.1. Taxonomy (NCBI): domain Eukaryota; kingdom Metazoa; phylum Arthropoda; class Insecta; order Hymenoptera; family Vespidae; genus Liostenogaster; species Liostenogaster flavolineata. The sequence goes on from JAITYT010000166.1 coordinate 1,161,046, forward strand.
GGCGCGTCTGCCGCATATGAGTATGAAAACAGCGTCGCGATTTATTACATAACCTGTCTTTCCTATCGTCGCGCCAACAGTTCGACAATCAAGCCTGGCCTTGAAGCGAGACTCGTTACTCGCGTCGCAGTTTTTAACTCGCAACAATGGAAGATGTCCTTGACGTTGCACGTCGTATGCGTCGCTTTTTTTTTTTACTACGAAATACCCATAGAAAACGTTTCTCGAGCGACGGTAATAATTGTAACAAAACACGCCACGTCGCAATCGATCGTCAAGAAACGAATAATGTGCAAGTGCGGACAGGAATATGCAAATAGGTTAATCGCAGTGCCATAAGTTAAAGCTTACCATTTTATCGCGAAACTGTAACTTCAATCCGTTAACCTTTCGCTTTATACGACAACCATCGTGTCTACAATTTCAACGATTTCTAACCTTGACCCAATTTAACCTTTCGAATAGAAGCGGTCGTCGTTAAAATCGCGCTTGAAGTGTACATAAGTCGAAATATCGAATCGAATTTCGAGTCGAATCGAATATCGAAGGATTTTGCGATACGGCGAATGTTATTTTCTTCCTCGTAATATGTTTTTCTTCGAAACGACTGGGTTTGCACGTCGTTAAGGTAACGATCCACGTGACGTTGAAACGATTTATTACCGCGACCCGTCGAAGGCCGATCGATACAACGTACGCCTACGCGCGATGATGCACACGCACGACTAGAGGTGGTGCGTACCCACGTACTCTACCATAAGAAAAATCTCGCGGCAGATCAGCGCCCACGAACTTTTTTTTCTCTCTCTCTCTCTCTCTCTCTCTCTCTCTCTCTCTCTTCAAAACTCATTACGTTGTATAAAACGTTCGATTGGAACGAGGCTGTAAATAGGCACGTTATTCGATTTTTTGCCGTTTCGTCGATAAAGACAGGTCCTTCCATGTCCGAGGAATTACGAAGCATGCGGAAAGATGGCGGATGGTTATCGAACAAAATGGCCGATATATCATTGATCGAACTTTGTTCTTTATATAAGTAAATAGACTTTTTAAAAGATGGAAGAAATGCGTCATGACTTTTCCGTCAACGTAATAGGTTGGCACGTTGACAAGGAGCAGTGCGGATCGCCATCGAAGGAGGACCCTATCAATGACGACGATGGCGACGGCGACGACGCGACGACACGCAATGCGACGACACGACCGACGACATTACGATGTCTTCGCAGTGCTCACCTACGCGGGATTCATGTTACTCGCGTAAAAAGGGAGTAATGCGGAGTGGCCACGCTGCGCATCGTTTGCCCCACTACTCAGGAAAGCGCTCTTAACATTCAAAACGCGCCAAATACCAAAGGGAAACACGGCATGCGCGCGCTGAGTCGTTGGACACGCGCGCGAGAAACCGATGCCACGAGTCCACGAGTCGTCGTTGTCGTCGTCGCGTCGTCGTCGTCGTCATTATCGTCGTTACGTAATTAGTTCAAGTTATCTCACCGTATAACTTCGCAACTCCAAGCGCAAGGGTAAGGAAAAATGAGAAAATCAATTCTCTCCTTTTCGTTAGATTTCTTCGCCAAATATAAATATAATCGTGCATGCCTGTACGCGTCGCACGATATCAACGCGTCAAAAATAATTCACGTAGATTCGATCGTTGGAGTATCGAGAATAGACGTTCCTTTCGGTGACATTCGTGGTACCTTCTCGCGTGAAAATACTTCATCAGGGTCGTAGCAGTCCACTACAAGCATTTCGTACTCGCAGGTGTCTCGCGTTTGGATAAACTTTCGATATCATCGATGAGACGTTGATCCGTGAAAGATTCGGCGGAGGTAAGCGTTCGAATCAGCTTCCTTCGATTTTCTCGAGAGACGATAAAATCGCGGAAACTCGACGACGCTTATCGCTCTATCCCATCGCGCGGGATACGTTCGTTCGAGGCGTCGCGCGGTATCGTTCGATCGTGCGCGCTGCACGTCGTATTTCCTGGCGAATCGATTCGTCGAAGGTCGATGTCGAACATCGAGAGGACGTTCGATAAGCCAAGAGTTCGTCGACGGGCGCGCGAAGTCCTCTCGATCCTCTTAAAATAGAAATCGCTGGGTTTGGATGACGCCAAAGACGGAGAGGCGCGATAACGCGATGGTGGTCCCGACCTCGGACATCGCTGGTGCCTGTTGATCAGGAGCGCACGTTCAACGCGAAGCTTGGCGTCGATAGATCGAACGTTCGCGCCTCGACGCTCGATCGAGGTCGCGTCGCGATGTTCGAACGCATCGAAGTCTCGCAGCGACGCATCGAACGATCTCGCGATGTGGGGAATCACTCTCGAGATTGCGACAACGAGCGCTGTTCGATCGACGTTGTCGATAGTTACGCGGTCGAGAAATGTTTTGATACAAAACACTGTCGATTGCGTAAAGTCGAGCGACGAGCAAGGCAGCATGAAGCAGCAGGAAGCGCGTCGGGTAGATCGACGCGCGGGAGCCATTCGCGCGGTCGAGCCGCGCGTTACTCACTGATTCAGGTTATCCATCATCTTGTAATCCCCGCCGGAAGCGTTGATCTTCGTCACGAGGCCGGGCTGCAGCTTGTTCATGAGCTTGCAGAGAAGGATGCCGTCTCTCAACGCGTCTTCGTATCTGAGTCCTGCGAAAGCGATTGACTCGTTAAGAATTTTTAATGAATAAGTTCGTTGCTCTGCTTAAAAAGGGAATTAATAAGGTGACCAATTTTTTCCCCTTTTTCTCCAATGAAAAGAAGGACATGAACGAATTAAAGAGACAAATATTACGAATAAAAAAGAAAAAAAAAGATTTGTTCTTTGCAACGACAACTAATGGACAAGGCAGGCGTATCATGATTAATTATTATTTAAATACGAATATTTCTCGCTTGAATGAATAACAAGAAATTAAATAAACGATTTTTTCATCATTATGGGAAATTTTCGTTATTAAATATTTAGAGATTTACAAACTGAATTTTACATATCAAAGAGGAGGATGTCTAGGAGGACACTTTTCCTGACTGTCCTGCCTAAAGGAGGACGGTTTGGTCACCTTAAAATTAAAGAGGCTCGTTACGAATTATTACCAATAGAACGAATTCGCGAGGATAAGCGAAAAGAGGATCGACCAGATCGAACGAAGACGAAAAAATCGTGGATACGAAGGTGGAAGCGGAAACGTGGAGATAAAAAAAAAAAGAAAAGAAGCATGCCATCTCGATAACGAAAAGAATGCGGACGACCGCGATGCCACCAGGATCGCAGAATTAGGCGTTTCACCGAAAAACCGCATCGGACTTTTATAGGTGCACGTTGGCGGTTTGATTTCGCGCAGCCGCCGTTGTCAAAGAGTATCGACTTCCTTGGCGCGCCAGTTCGTGCCATTGTTCGTTCAAGTATCGTTGTTTTCATTTTTTCTAACCCCGCTCTTCCTCTCGCCCTCCTGCCGATATCGCGCCCCTACTCCAATATCTCCGTCTCTCTTGCTCCTTCTTCGCTACTTCTCTCTCTGTCTCTCTCTCTGTCTCTCTCTCTCTCTTCCTCCCTCCCGGAGGTGACGCGTTCCTCGTCGCGGTCCATCGACGCGGTGTCGAACGCGCCATTCATTCGCGCGAAATAATAACCGAGGCCGACCGTGCAGCGACCACCGCGCGTTCATGGCGCCCCATTATGCCAAGAGGCGCGCCAAGGGGGCATGGCATTTTTTGCCGTCGAGGCAAAGGATCAGGAAAGGCCGCCTCCGTTTTCTCAGAACCGCTCTCTTTTTTGCTCTCCATCGGGTGTCGCGCGCGCGCACGCCATCGTCGTCTTCTCGCTCACGGTTATCCTCTCCAGACAGAACGCTCTCTCGTCGCCATTCGAAAGATATGGCGCATCTCGAGTTGCCAGGAACGCAGATTAGCGCAGGAAGCGACTGCGTTGGTACGACGTTCGTGACGTCACGCGTGTCGCGTCGTGACGTCACGCGTTGACCCTCGCCTAGTCGCGCTTCCCCCACCACTCTGCTCCGTCGGCGGCGATGGTGGGGCGGCCGACAGGAACGTATAGCAAGGGGTAGCGGAGAAGGGAGAGGATCGCGCTCTCGCGTCGACTTATCGCACCGATCGCGCCATCTAGCGGCGCTCGCTCGAGCTAACGTTCGTAACGAGCGCCACCGACAGATGGCGCAGCGTGTACCGATTCGATGGTGCGCGTAGATCGACCGCGTTTCGCTTGCGAATCGACGACAATGGCGGGGGATGGCTTTGCTCTATCGTTGCGATGACCATCTCGCGTCGATTCATCGTCGAACTCTTCCGTTTCGTTCCCTGGACCATGAAAAAATAACAGACGAACGATCGAACGATATTCAATGATTTCATTCCTTTCGTTTTGCGCATCGTCTTGAGATTCGATCGTTTTGTAAGTTCGTGGATTTTAATCAGAGAGTATCGATCGGAGGAACGAACGATCGCGAAATTGCGCTTAAGCGAATGTAGAAAACGAAAGAATTTATTCTTATCGTCGCACGAGAAAATTGCACGAAACGAAAACTTTACGGGAGGATCGTAGGAATCGTATAAAAAGGTCTACCGATGTTTGCGATGTTATTATCCGTGGAAGTACAAATGCATCGGCTAGGCAATGTGAACGACTCCGCCCTGTGCGTCCCGACGCGACGTAACGGGGATGGAAATATATGCAGCGTCTATGAATATGAAAGTTGCGGGCTTACTAAGAAAACATACTTGCGTCGAGTATTTATACCGCGTTATTCTCGTGTATATTTTTTCGTGAAAGACAGATTAATAGGAGGAGAATGGATCTTTGGAACACGAGCGATCGTTTCTGCCTTTTGAACTTTAAGCGAACTTTAAAGTCTTAAAAACGAACCCATACGTTTAAACGACTCGTCGTGCTGCTCGTTTTGAGAAGATTTTCATCGTGATGGAAAGGAAACATTGCTATCGTCTTCGATCGATATTGGAGAAAACTAAATCGATCGGTTTCTTCAACGGCGGATGTCGCGAAATTCTTGCGCCTGACAATTAGGTACGATCGAGCGCGGGTACAAGACAATATTTTTGGACGGTGACGCGCGGCGTGCTAGTTGTTCCGAAGGCTACCAGCCTGATCCTGCAAGGACGACTCGTCACGTGGTTTCGTCGTAGAGTGGCCAAGGGAATATGCCTACCCTCAAATCTGCTCGCCTAATACAAAACTGGTCGTACGCTTGAACTTTGGATTGACGAGCTATCGACAACCGATCCGTTTCCAATAATGTCTTTGCGATTGGTCTCAGGAGACCCTAAGAAAATGGTCTTGAGAACTTAATCGTCTTAATGTCGCCTTTGCGCCATTGAACGCACCCGTCGAACAAGCTTGAACAATTTTCTCCAGCGCGTGGAAAAACGTGAATTTTTCTCATTGCTCCAGAGATGGAGAGCCATCGTCATCTTGGTCGGCTCTTCTTGAGATTCGACGGGGAGATACGGAGAGTGAAAGAAAAGAAGCGACGAACGTTTGCTTTCGAGTATAGAACGCTTGACGAATAACAGGAACGCATTAAGCTCGAGAATGGGATTCGCGTTGAATCGACCCGATCCGTCATCGGCCCTATGGTGTTATTCTCTTCCTTATGTAACCAGTTTCGTATTCCTGGAGTGCGTTTATCCCTGGGGACTCCCATAGTCTCCTCACTTGCCAGGCATTCATGAAATCATCGGTAGTGTCAGATCGCATAGCGCGATAGGAAAGAAAAATCTGAAAGTGTTTGAGCCACTTACCAGGCGAATAGGACCATATGGAATTTTTTCGACTCGGTTTCCTCCTTGCTATTGATCGGTCGAAGACGTACAAAGGCGTATCGTACACTTTTATCAAAGAGACGGCATAGCGCAATGAGCGTCATCGCGATTAAGATAACATTGTCGCTATTAGACCGTTGATAACATCGATAACAGTCCCTATCTCGATATTGGCGTGTATTCTTCTCATACGGGGAAATCTAAATTCGTATCGAGCATTAGGTGAAAATGAAATAAAATCGCTAGGGTATAATGTGAAGTTAAGAAGCGAAAAACCGATTACCTGACGCGATTGTTGCCTGAAACGGATACTCCAAGATATTCAAACGGATAAGAAACACGATAAGCTTTTCACTTATTCTGCATTCGTTGCATTACGTTTTTCATAAGAAGAAACCTAACGATTCGGATTACCGTTTTTTGAGAAACTACGTCGCGATTACTTAAACAAAGATCGTCGAATTTGAATAACGCGCGGTAAAATTCGCGGCAAATCTTGCGTCTTTGATGACGAACCTAAGAAAAATTAGGACGATAACACATCGATCGACGAAGAACCGTGAATCGTAAATGTCGTGAAAACTTTAAGTAATATAAAAAATCAGGAAAAATCGCAAGGTCTAATTTACTTAACTCGTTACATGGAATTAGAGCAAGGAAACGTTTCTTTGTTTTGGCTATTAAACGCGTCTATACGAGTGCCCCTTACGCCCTCCCTATATTGTAGCGAACTATATTTCTGTTTCCGACCGATATCCAGAAAACAGGCGCGATCGACAAGCGCCCTTCTGTTCCTCCTCCTCCTCCTCTACCCCTTTCGTCCTCTTCTCCTCAACCCCCTTGCCATATCGCGATGAATAAAACGCGCAACGGGAAAGCAAACAAGCGTGATATACTGATACGTTCCTGGTATTGTCGAAACGTAGTGAGATGTCGTAAAGGCGAGAAGGTGACAGAAAATCGATATTCCACCTTTCGCGTCTTTCTACCAACTTCGGTGGAATCTTGTCTCGCGTCTTTCCTTCGTCGTTGAGCGAATCTACGTGATGTTGGCCTGATATTTTTCAGACGTCACGCGCCTTATCGTTTTTCCTCCGTAGCCATTCGCACGGTGTCCTTCTGGTGTGTTGAAAAAATATCGACATATGACAATATGTATTGGTGTATCGAAACTATTTTCAACCTTGATACTATCCTGTTACGTTGTCACGTCACGGTCGTCACGTTCGGACCACTTCGCGAAAAATTAAAGAAATTTGCTAATCCTTCCATCGATCGTTTTTTCGTCCGGTATGATTTTATCCGTTTTTTTTTTTGTAAAAGAAAACGTTCTTAATGCCATTATCGTACGTTCATCTGTAAACGAGTAAATGCGATTAACCCAGAATTTTATACGTTTCGGATTCATAGGTTGCAAAAAAGAGGCATGAAAAAGATACGATTATTTCCGTATTTTCTTGTCGAATCGAACAGTAATAAACAAGATAATTAAATAGGATAGAGGAGTTACTGCTAATATGTAAAAACAACCGGTACGAACATGAGCATTCGTTTACGGAAAGATGTAGCACGCTTTTGTTTCTATCTATTTTCTTCTCTTGGTATAGGTATAATGCATAACATCGTTTCTCCGTTGCATTTATGTAGAAATACTACGATCTATTTAGAGCGGATGAATCGAGATTACCTCAATTTAGTAGCCAAGTTTAATCGATCGATGATTTTCCGCAGGAAATTTGTAAAAGGATGTAATATTCGAAGTTTGTTTTTTTAACCCCTTCCTTCCTTCCTTGATTATCTTATTTTCATTAATCGCACACTGACTAAACGACTTTCATAGAAACGCTATCTAGCCATAAATAAGGCGCGTTTCACGTTCGCATTGAAGCCGAAGTTATTCGATTACGAATGAAGTACCTTATAATTAGTCATAAACAAAGCACACGAGACAAAATCTTAATCACCACCTAGCGACAACCGTATTTTTTTAAAACAAATATATCCACGCACGGAGTCGTTAAAAACCTTGGTGCATACAAATAAGGAAGAGATACGAAATCCCGAGTCCATGGTATCCTACGAGAGCGCGTGCGCCGCGTCAAATATCGATTAAACGTCAGATTCGCGTCATAAAGATGTCAAAGACACGGTACTCATCAGGGCAACATCCCGTGGTCGAATTTACGGCCGCCGTCACGGCAACAGGTTACACGTGTCGCGCGAGGAAATGCGAGCGTTTTCCCGTTATTCGCGCAAGTGCAAGAACGCACGTGCATCGTATCGCGTGGTCGCGACACCGGACAATTTTTAACCCGCGTAATCGAGGTTATTTTTTCGGTTGGCATCGTCGTTACGATAATTTAAGTTATCGCTTTGTCGGCCGTTGTCACGCAAGCGTGATTTCATCGATTGCGGTATCACGTATGTATTTCGTTATATGGGACTTCTTTGCGCGGTGATAACAATCGGGAGGCGTTATATAAATTATTTGAAGTTAGAAAGCAGTCACGAATCTCGTCCTTCCGATCGTTGACAGTTTTTAAACGTTTTAGGGATTTTTTACTTTCAAGGAGTGTATCTCGATTATTTTACGAACGATCACGAGCGAAAACGATTGGCGAGACTCCTAGCGTAAAATGAATAATACTGATCGTAAACTGTCGGCTGTTTGAATAATCTACGAGGAAAAGAAACATGGCGTACCGAGTATTCGATATTTTGTGAAAGACTCCTACGCGAGTTTTACGGAATTACGGTAAGTAAGTAAGTAGAATTAAGTAAGTAACCATTACGTCTATACCAAGGAATGAAAGAATAAGAGTTTGGAAATCAGATTCGTCGGAATTATCTGTACACTTTAATCTACCGCGTTATTATCGAATTTTGACGTCATCGATACACGAAAAAACATAAACAAACAACCAACAACTGACAAGATTTTAACCAAATTAAACAGCTTTTCATGCGTCGATTAGAACGATATTCTCGCGGTGTTTTACAATCGCGTAAGGGCGGATCGTCAAACTCATTCGTCACTTTTCGATACAGATTTTCGAATGACAAACCGACTGCGTCAAGGCGGAAAATGGCGACGCGCGTTCGCATGTGCAAATACGCGAGCAAACACCCCACCGTTCCGCGTACAAAGTTGCATCGACACGACGCACCCTCCATCGAAGCGCAACGGAAGGCAGCCGAACAACCAACCACCTGTTGGACGCCGACGCCTCGTAAATCTGCCTCGAGGCTGTAATCCTGGTAGGCTTGTCTCAGAATGACGTCATTGACGGTACTTTGACGGACGGCTTGACGGCGTCGCGTGTCTCGTCCATCGAGGCGACGTCTCCCGTCCATCGGGAGAATGAGAGAGAAAGATATATACATATATATACCGAGAAACCGAAGGAGTGGACAACGGACGAGCGCACGACGCTCGGATCGTCAGCGTGGTGCCGCGCTGGTGGCCGACCGGCGACCCAACGTCGTACGTAGGCGGCCGCGAAGATGGAGTTGATCAGGGTGCACCGAGGAAGGAACAACGTAACGCCGATAGGAATTCATCTACCGCGCGTCGTTGCTACCCTAGTAGATCGAAGCTACCGTGACGTCACGCGGACTGTCGCGTGGATGGCGAGGTCGAGTCGAGTCGAGTCGAGTCCTACCCTCCATCGTCGTCTCCTCGAGGCTCCAGCAAGACAGGCCTACGAAGCTACGTTCCACGGTGCGAATTAATTCATCGAGGCGAAGCGGGTCGCTTTCCAGGCCGTCGTACCCCTATAAATCCCTCAAACGTCTGCTGTTGCCCTGGTGCGGCCAGGCGCCTTGCGCCGCCGTGACGGACAGATGACTGACGTTACGAGCGTAAAAAGCCTTGCCGAGTCTCGCGCGCACGCCACACCACAACTTCGGCCATGCCGTGCTTCCTTCGATCGGCAGCCGCCCGAAGGTATCTCGTTGCTCTATGTAGCCTACTTGTTTATTGGTAGGTGCGTAAGTGAGGGACGACGGACCAACGGGGAACGTCGGTGCTGCCTACCGTCGCTGGAGTGGGAGAGGAGAGAGCGAGAGACTGAGCGAGAGGAAGGGGAACGATACGGTTGGCGAGAGCAGGAGGAAGACGACGAGTCTCTCCGCTATGCAGCGTACGAGCGCGGCTAGTTCAGCAGCGAAGCATGCTATCCTGGTACACCGGCGTCTCTACGACGTAACATGATGAACCAATGACGGTAAATCGATACCATCGCGTTGTTGGCGTTTCTAAAGGAAGATTTCTTTCGTGTGGGTCTCGGCTCTCTTTGATGTTTCACGATGATTTCTATCGTATATCAATCGCAATGGACGATTAGTCGACGACGATCAATTTATATTCGTCAGGTGAGTCGTCACGTATCGAATGATTTCATCCTGAAGACGTAACCTTCATTGAGATTGATTTTATTGATGATGATTCTGAACAATCGTACAAATACTCTGTAAAATTTTGTCGTAAAATTAAATTTTGTCCAGATATCGGGGGCATTTCGAGATATCGAATGAATCGAATTCGCTGTTTGGTACGAGGAGAAATTGAACACTGTGTATAGGACGACGGTATCCTGATTACCGTTGGATTATCGAATTATCATTTGGGAATGCTTCTGTCTCTCTAGATATCGAACGGATACTCTCGGTGTGTGGAGTGTGAAGATCGTCGTCACGGAAGAGAGACGCTTAGTGAATTATCGTAATTGATTCGCGCCGTTGGCGATTCAATTTTAAGCGAGTCAATAACATCAAAAGCTTCCGCTACCCGGCTGGCATCTGCGCGTAGAGGCTCGACACGGGCAACTCGCCACTCTAGGAAGCGCCAGTTTAACTATGTCTATCGGTACCTAGACCGGTCCTAGATAAGCGCGCCTAAGATAAATTCTAGTCGTGGCACCAGGCCACCAGAAACAGCATGGACTCGTAGCGTTCTCTCGACGTCCCGTTCTCTATCGCTAGCTGTTGCGATCGTTTCGATTTTACAAGTTTGTTCGAGGCTGCTACACGACCAGATTCCGAGCGACACTGAACATATCCGTTTTACGATTTAGGTTGTATAGTCGATTGAATTGTTCGACATATTGAGATATAACGCGATATATTTCGAGCGCTGAAATCGTTACGCGACTCGTTTTTCTTCGCGAAACTCGCTTCGACTTCTTTTCCTTTGATTTCGTCTCTTTGTGTTGCAGTTACTTTGCCATCTAATCGAGTTGGAGTCGCTTTCATTCGATGGACGCGTGCTAAGCTTGCAAACATCAGACCGCCGCTTGGTTACGAGGGGTTTTCAATGATCACCGAGGGCCCCCCCCCCCCCCCCCCT
>JAITYT010000166.1:1231962-1252712 GCA_025433975.1 Liostenogaster flavolineata
ATGTAACGGAAGATTTCAGGTCAGAGGACGAACGACAAGGTTTTTATCGAACTTTGGCAGGAGTCGAAGGCCGATAGACGACGGGTGAACTTGGAAGAAATTTCGAGGATTGTATCTCGATGCGTCTTTCATCTCCTTGTTCGGAAGGCGAATCTCTGGACTACCCAATACGAACGAAACGCAGGCGAAATTTGTTCCTTAGCTGGATCGACGCTCGCGAGGACGAATGAGAAAAGGGAGCCGCTTGGTGCGGCGGACGTGCTCCTCTCGTAAGTCCTTCGTAGACGAGAGAGAGATCCGAAAGACGGTCGAGCATGTGCGACATCGAGAAATATGGCGTACAGGCTACGTGCATAAAACTCGAGACAACGTATCATATCGGGCGTGCTCGTCGATTCGACGCTTTACTATCACGTCGTAAAATATATTGATACATACACCTTGCGGAGGATACGCGACCCGTACGTAGCTTCGATTTCTCCTATCCTCTACAAGTTTTTCCTCCGGCGGAAGCGAGGACGATGTTTTCACGCGGCGAATAAAATCGGAACGATTTACGCTCTTCCTTTCTCTCGTCGCACCTTCTCGCTTTTTCTTCCCCAACGAGTCTCGTTCTTGTCTCGCGATTTTTCCTCCGTTTGATGTCGTCGATTGGATTCGCGAGTTGCACGCGACGTAAGGTGCGAGAACGCAAGAGTATCAACGAACGTCCTTCGAAGAAAGAAAGACGAGCGATTCTTCCTAGGTTCGTTCGTTCGTACGTTGGTTAGAATACGACGTTGAACCTCTCTCCTTCGAGATCGCTTTGTCGGTTAACACTTTGACCGCCGAAATATTGAAGAATGCCGTAAATTTGTTATTAGATGTATACATTTTACGTGAGAAAGTAAAACCGTTGCCAAAGTATGGACGACTCTAATTTTTGGAACAGTTACGTGTCACTCGAATATGGCTGACATGGCAGTTAACGTGTTAAGCGACAGGAATAATCTGGTTAGAGCGACGCTATAGATCGTCTCGTAGGTCACTGTGTACTTTAATCGATTCGGTGAAACGGTACGGTTTAGCTTCTTAAACTTTGGAGTTTCGAAGATTCGTCAGTCTTCTTCGAGGTGCATATATCCAAGGGATTTCGAAGTACGCGTTTAATTTTAAACACGATGTAAGGCGCGTGCTTCCGTTCTTATCCGAGATACGGCGAGAGAATACATTACGTTTCGATGTGAACGTGAGAAAGACCGACCTATCGTACGTAAGAGAAATTCCGTCGCTGCGAACTGCACGGTTTTGAAGCTACCGTTCGTCGCTATTTGCCTCCGAAAAGCTATTCCAAGTTGGTTCAAACGTTTCTTACCAGCTATTCCGAATCTTAATGCGTCGCACAGAAGCCGTTGTTTCACGCGTTTCGTAAACGATGTTGTCTTATACGAGCTCTTCCTTTAGAGCGATTCGTCGATCGGAATGAATTCGGAATTTATTAGGGTATTTTCTAAGCGAGTCGAGTTTATCGCGCGTTCCTAAGTGAAAACGTGATTTTTAATCGAATGAAATTGCGCGATACTTTCGAACGAATGTTTGTATCGAATTTTTAACTTCGGATTCGTATTTGTCCTTAGAAATCTTCGGGAGAGTGCACGCAACGTTTAATAATTTGCAATTTTTTAAGCTCGAAGTTTTCGCGATTGTGGTGAAAATTTCAGAATCTGCCGATCCTCTCGATCGAGAAAATGTACGTCATAGCCGTACGGACACGTATTTAGAGCCGAAGGGAGCACACGAGTATAACTTTTAATACTTGCAAATTATAAATGTTGGAATAAATTGGGCGATACTCCGAAGCGAGTGGACAAATTGAATGATTGAAGTTCAGATTCGTATTTAACGCATCGAATACCTTCGGATCACATCTGTTAAAAAATGCAAATGTAACGTTGAAAGGTTTTACGCGAAGTAAAGCGTCGCTGCATTTCGTTGGCTATCCGCGTATTTGATATTCAGCTTACTGGTGCGCATTTAAGATAAGCGGCAGCACGAATGGTGTATATTTTAATGCAGGCCATCGATTTACGTAGATGCGCGTTATTGATCTATATTTTTAAAGATAGAGGTCTCTATTTTTCTAGTTCGACTTCTTAGGATCCGATAAAAGCGCATCAATGATTTCTCGCGGAGACGATATTAATTCGAAAGAGAAATCGTATTTACGATAATATCTATTTACGATGTTGATGGACGTCGTATCCATCTTCGTGGATCTAGCTACGAAGCTACCTTATTCGATCGGCAATGAAAAAGTCGTAATTCTAAGCGGTTAAACCGCTCTAGATGCGCGTACATATGTACGTACGCACGTCACTCGGCGGTTTGCGACACATTATCCCGCATAGTACCGGCCTATTTGTACCTACTTAACGTTCATCGATTGTAATATCGAATTGCCAGACGACCATTAGTGGTTTCGGTCAGAAATTTGGCAGCTCTCGCGTCAATACTTGCGCGTTTCTGGTTCCATCGTAATTGTTGTTAACCAAAGCATAATTAAAATGGTTATTGCGCGCATAAAACGATCATTGAGGACACCGAGACCATCGGCTTTTATCGCGGCGTAGTTACGCAAATGCGATTAAATTGAACGGACTTCTTATAGCTCGCCATTTGGAATAATATTGTTATACGTCGATATAATCGTTTCGTTTTACGTTTGAATAGTGCCGATGCGCGCGTTCGAAATTTATACGACACCTCGAGGTATTACTGTTAAACGTATACGCGTCGCGAAGATCGTTCTATGGAAATATCGTGTCTATCGGTCGCGATGCGACGTCGTCATCGCGTGTCACGCCGCCTAGGAGGTATTACATCGACGATCGGTTATTGTGAGCGAGCTTACATCGTGAAATTTGACGAGACGGCTTACGCGACGTTTTGCGAAATTACTCTGAAGCTGTCCCGCTATGGCGATACCTTCTTACTTCGCAGATCGTTGGGATTTTCGATGCTTTAGATTATAAAACCGATTGTGTTCTTCTTCGTTCGCTCTTACGCCCTTATTTATTTTTTCAAATATTTTCCTTGCGCTTATGTTAACGAATTATCGTTCGAAGGCGTCGAGTTTCATCGCTTTGCACGAACGTGCGAGTGAATTTTCCATGTGGACGTATTTGGGTCAAAGAACGTATTTACGCTTTTGGTTGGAGAGACCCTTTCTTTCCTTTTTCGCGACAGCCCTGATTTGAATACAATATACCTACGTACTTCTCCCATCGTCTCTTGACGAATAATGGAATATCTTACAAGCGGATAATTATCTCCTCAGGGGATGAAAAAGGAAAGAAGCTCTTTAAGATTGAAATTTGATATAAAAAATTGGATACGAAGCATCCCTTTCTTCCTTGACAAACTACGAGCTCGCGTAATTGTTGATTATCGCAGTAATAGGAAGGTACTAGTCCGCGAACAACGCGCGAATCATCGATAATACGAATCCACGTATTTCACGCAACGAACACGATGAGGTTCGCGAGAGATTTTTCCGGAAACGCGAGCTTTGCATCGAGTTAATCCGATCGAGATCGTCGGAGAGACTATGATTACTCCAACCGGAGTTCGACGAGTCAAGTATCGATGTAAAAAATGAAAAAAAGAAATATATATATATATATATATATACATATATATACATACAATATATTTCAAACATCGACGCTGCAAGCGGTTTTGAGGAAAGAAACGATAATTAAAGCGATAACGCATGGACGAGTCGGTGGTAAAGCTACGGCGTGCATTGATTACTGCGGGTGTCCGAAGTAAAAAGAAGGAAGGTGTCGTGGAAAAAGCGAACACGGGGTAGCTTTCGTCGTCGAACGAACAATGGAGCCGAGGAAAGGAGAACGAGCGAAGGAGAGAACGAGACGGAGAAAGGGAGGAACGCCAGAGCGACAAAAATAGTCGGTCCTGCGGGCAACGAGAGCGGTTCGTCGAACGGAACGCTCTTGCTGACTCGTAAGATTCGCGAGCCGGTAGGACGTAATAAATCTAAGGCCGGTCATTGTTTGTTTCTGAGCTTAGCCCCGTTGTCGCTATTAGGCGGATAACGGATCCGCGTACCCCGGAATTACTTGCCCACAGATTTATCCCCGATTTACAGAGATTCACTCCGATCGCGCGGACCTTCCGACGTTACGACACACCCGGCTCGGGGTAGTTTACGAGGGTTCCCGAGGCAGATTTAGCTCGCTTGAGGGAGCGCGGAACGTCAGTCGGGCCCTTAATTTACGAGTCGTGCGCCAACCGCGAAAGGTAGACGATCCAGCGCGCAGTGATTCTTCAACTAACGATCGTCGGCTCGAAGGTGCCTTTACCATTCGCCGAGGCTGAATCGGATGTCTGATGATAGGACAAGGAGGAAGGCTATAGCGTAGCACCGGCGTCGTTAAGGTACTCTCTCATCTTTCGCGTTTAATACGCTTTGCCAGCTCGAGGAAATTTGAGGACTTTTTTCTCTCTCTCTCTCTGTCACTCTCTCCTTTCGTGTTTCCATCCAGTCCTGTCCCCTCCTCGTCCTTTATCCAAAAGCTACGCGAGAAACTGACAAAGCCCAGGGGTCGTTTAACGTTTTCCGCTTCGACGCACCTTCGCGCAAATCGGATAATGGTTGTTTCTTGTTTGCGGCGGATCGGTAATTTCTACGTTTCGGTGGAATCGTTTGTTGCGACTACGAGACGCGTATTATGTCGTCTCTCTGTGGCTTGTTTGCGAGAGGAACTTTGGATCTTTCGATTTTCTCTCGCGTTATATCGAGACGGAGATTGATCGACGGGAAATTAATTTATTTGCGAGATTAAGTGTCGTTAACCCAATCAACTCTGATTTAAGTATCTTATCCGTATACACTGCACTCAGATTTAAATGCCCAACTAGGTTGACCATTGTATAAACAATTTTTTTTTGGTTCTATATTTTTATGCTTTATGCGTCTTCTGTTAGCTATCTGGAAAGTTACACGAAGATATGCAACTTTATATACGGCGCCCGGTAAAAATTAAAGGCCCGGTTACGAATGAACGTGAACGTCACGTCGTACGAGTTGATTGGGTTAAGGAGCGACGCGCGGATGCTTCGTTTCTTTTTTGTTAACGTTAAACTATTCCGATAGTTTGGAGCATTGACTTGTCGTTATTTTTTCTTGTCACGCGCGAGCACGTACACCCGCCATTGTTATCGCATCTCGACGTTTGTATAACTGATCATAAATTTAACGGATACATTCAAATAATCACATTAGAGGTCGAGCAGATATTTGCCATAAAAAAAGAGAATAATTTAACGAAGCACTGTGTTCGACCTGGAAATGTTTTATGATAAATGTATCGTTGTCGTACGCATTGGACGTGATTTTTTCCCTTGCTTTCTATATATACGTCACATTCCACGTATTTGCGTTTTAATTTCATTTTAAAAGCACTCGGCCTCGACTCCTACTCTCGTACGCTATACTTTACGCTCGAAGCTGCTAGTGCAAACCATCGCATCAACGGTTCGTGTCGATCGTGGTACGACCTACGCGTTTCTACGATCGATACGCATTCGTTTGGAAAACAGCGTCGTTTAATCGCGACGGTTGCGATTCGCCAAGGTAAAATCGCCTTTTTTTCTTACCTTGACTTCCATCTTTTTCTATTGTTTTCTAATTCCTCGAACGTTATGCATCAAGTTTTCGCGTCAAGTCGTTCTGTCGTTTCATTCAACGATCGGAATAATATTATTTCTTGATATTCGCGATAGCGACCTTCCGTCGCGTTATCCAACAGATCCTTCAAAAGAGGTCTCATATTTGCGTCTCTTTTGTTATCGGTAAAATTGAAAGAAAAGATTTTCAAAAACATCGATATCATTTCGATGAACTCTTTCGTTATCTTCAAAAGGTAATACAATTTTGACTCTATGACGAAATATCCTATTTAGGATTCTCGTAGTTCGATGTGTGATAACGACAAGCTATCCCAACTTTATAATGAATGCATGCATGTTATGATACGATCGCAGAGTATTATTGAATAGTGAGCGAGTAGCCTATCACTGTTTGAGCACACTTCTGCTTTGTGCCAAAGAACATAATCTCGTTAGTGTACGTTCCGCGATTATCGTCTACTGGTTGAAGATCGCTGCTCGTTTATAATTGGTTATTTGTCATCGTCGACGAATGACAATCGCTATCCATTATTTATCCATTTAATCGCCGTCGAAGCTCTACTATTTAAGATTGATCATTTAGTAGTTTAATAATTTATTGTGATCGACGTGCGCGTTGATTATTACTAACTTGTAATTAGAGTTAAACATTATTAGATGTAAACGTTCATTTCAAACGTATCTCTTGACATTTTTCATGAATTAATTGTTCGATGAAAGTTTAAAAGATAACGTTAAAAGAGCAACGTCTTTATATTGTTCTTAAAAATACGATTGAAGTAAGATCTAAAAAATATAATTTATACGACCAATTATTTCTTTCGAAAGAATTTGTTAATATTTTAGTTTTTTACGTATTCATGCTTGAGCGCTATGCATGGTTTATACTTTCTAGGCACGCTGTGTTATGAGGTTGTAGTTGATTAATACGTTAATTTCTAAAGATCTAGTAAATATGCATTAGTAGTTATTTAGTCTGACGTTGACGCGAGGTCGTTGATGTTGTTTGTAATATTAATCGTAACGGTTTTGTAGAGTGTAAATTGTGTCTCTTCCTAAATTTATCCTAGTTAACTGAAGTAATTTACGAGATACATCTTTTTCGTTTTTCTACGTGAAAAGTTCGAATGTAAATATTATACTTCGTTTGGAATTTTACGACATAACATTTATTAGTAGAAAATGTGATGTTCGATATAAATCTTGTCTAATGTTTAGGATATTTCAAAAGAGAAATCAGAAGTTTTGAGAGCAGATAGTGAATACAAAACTGAGTAAGAAATAATATATAAATAAATAACGATCGAAAATTTGTCTTTTCGGTTCTTTTCTTTCGAACTGACGTATCTATCTATAAGTTAATAAATAAAATTCTTAAAAACATTATGTATTGTTTTCGTGAAAACTTCTATTAGCTGTTATCCAGCCTGTCGTCAATTAGTAAGTATCGAAACCAGCCGTTACCTTTTGCATCGAACCATTAGAAATTCTTTGGCTGTGGTTTTCAGTTTGGTTGAGATTTATCGAGAAACTTTCGCGCAACTGTTACTCGAAGAACTATTCTTCGAACACCTTAGAGCGTTCCAGGTGAATTACGATTCTCCGTCGAATTGGTTAGAAAGTTAGTACTCGCTAAAGAGGTGCTACTAAAGAATATACAGATAAAAGCTCATATCGTTCATACGTTTTATAGAGATGGTTCATAAAAATTTGATGCGAGAGATCAGGATTTTAAATGAGTCCATCTATGCTATGTATTATTGAATATGCTACCTACAAAATGTTCGATCAATAATATTTGATAATCGTTCATTATTTAAGAAATTTAACGATGTATACTTTATTCCATATATAATATGAAACAAAACTTTAGATTGATATTAATTATAAATATACGTATCTACGCATATAGCTACGTAGATGTTCAATTCATAACTGGGCAGTCGTATGTGGCTTTTTCATATTTTTCATGCGGTTCTCGATAAAATATCAGTCAATAACTTTAAAAGCATTTTATAAACAAGTGCAATCGCTCTTGATGATTTGACGCTATGAGCTACTTTTGCCTGTCTATAGCCGACAAAAATTTTGAAAATGCTTGTATATTAAATAGAATTATATTTTTATTTTTTAGATAAATCGTCGAACGTATTTTTGTGATTATTCGTACTTTATAATGTGTTACGACTTTTGGTAAAATAACATTCTAATCGCGTTATAAATTCAGTCGTCGTTCACTTTTTCTATCAGTGTGCATTACGATATCGCTCTGTATAATTACTTTTTAAATTCTTTTAGAATCCTTTAATATTGTTATAGTTTCCATTGGCAAATTCTGTCCATTTTTCCTCAATCGCTTACTTCAATCGCGTTAGTTGTTGACAATAGAGACAGATTTTCTTCGATTTCTCTCACGATTTCGTTAAACTTTTCCACAATTAATCGACCAAAGCGAAGTGATATTGTAAGATTTATCGAATTTTCTCAGTGATTTCACTCATGTCTGAATCGTTAGAACTTTTGATTGGAGCCACCAATTTTAATAACTTTTCTTTTAAAATGTGCTCTGAAATATAGTCCTTCAAACGTCGCTTGGTACAACACGATGCGATGGATATTTCCAGAGATACGCGACCCTAAATCCATTTTTGAATGAAAGCGCGCCATAACTTTTTCTCCAACCTAATATTTACGTGAAAAGGACGCGTTACGTGCCATTGCGCGTTCAATCGTTCGCGAAAGTCAACGCGATCGCACGAAAATTGATTTGCATCTGCTTTCTTTTTGGTTTTCGCATGGTCTCGTCATTTCGCGCAGTATCTCGTTCCACTTCCATCGCACCTCTCTCACTTTTTTTCTGGCTCTGTCCTTTTCTCCGATGCCCTTCTCTCTCCCTCCCTCGTCAATAAACCCTATCAGCCGCAGGTGATGAAAACGAGCAAGCTCCGGCACGAGCAACGACCACTTCGTTCGTTCATTCTGTCGCTACTTCGTGTATATACATACATATGTATGTACGTATGTATGTATACGCGACGACGAAGATACGTACGCCTGTACACATCGATTTGTCATAAATCTCTTTTACCCGACGTTGCCTGCCGGCGATAATTAACCATTCGTTGGCAGTCAGCGCTTCCGTCGTTCCCGTACGAACTCTTCTGCTGGCATCGACTCGAATAAAACAAAAAAAAAATAAAAAAGGAAGAAATGGTCGGTCAACAGCTTTCTATAATATTAATCGGAAAACAAAACTCAGTTTTCGTGATTAATGCCCTGTTTTTATTCGTGACGCGACTATCAATCGATTTCCACGAATCAAACGAATATAGAAAATTATAGACCGAGAAATCGGTCATCGATTAGCCATTGCTTTATTTAAATTCTATTGGATTCGATGTTTTCAATCGCGAACGACGGGACAAGTTTTACTCCGCGCGATGCTTATTCGCTAATTATGAATCCGTAAAACATAATATATGAACTTTAATGGATTGTCATTTCAATGCGTTTAACTCTTAATGAAAATCATTAGCGTAGTGTGCGAGAAGTGACGAGGGACGAGATGGAGATCGGACGTCGCGATGTTTTACGTCGTTTTCAGTAGTACGATCGATGCTGTAGCACCACTCTCACAGTAGTAAAGTCAAGCATTACGCGATCTCGTACGGTCATCGTTCATCAGCATCCGTTATCGCCATAATACTTACACTGATTATTCGTCGCGTTATGCATATTTAACGCGAAATATATTTAACTGTCAACAAAATTTACCGTTACTCTTAAAATCTAAAAATATGTAGCTAACGCTTATCGCGAATCACGTACATTTTTCGATAATTATCCGTAATGGTCCTTTCGTTGTATTCATCATACCAATTACGAATTATTCAGCGCGATTATCTTTTGGAGAATCGCGAAAACCGCGATCGGTACGAAAATAATTCGACGACTTCCAGCGTCGACGCCATTTTTCTCTCCTTAATATCATCGAACGATCGAGGAAGGAATTATTCGAGCGTCGAATCTAAATTACGTCTCGATAAATGGGACTTGACTCGGACAAAACAGCGGTCGACGTCAGCGAGACAGGAGGATTTAGTTTCCACTTGATATTCCAACGTTGTGGCAGAAGCTCGACTCCGTTGGATGCGTCCCGTTGTCGCGCAAGTCGCATTTGTTAAAACGCGTATCGTCTATACTAACCTTCGTAATGCACCGGCACTCGCTCTCTTCTCATAGCGTCGAAAGGATATCGAACCGGACGACGCAAAAATAAAGATAAAAGCGTCGCACCAAATGGTATCGGGCGAGGAGGTCAGCCAGAGCAAAATCGCTGCTTCCTCGACGTGGCGCGTTGAGGAAAGGTCGGTCCGTTCGGGTGTACCCGAGGGAAAAGGCTAAAAAGGAGGAAAGGAAAAGAGAGAAGAGAAGAAAAAAACAAAATAAACAGTTACACGACAGTTGGTGCAGATGTGGCCGCCATGACCGTTCTACCGAGCAACCCGCTTTTTCCACCTGATAAAGTTTAACCAATTAACGTCCACCGAGTAACTTAGTTGTCGGACGTAATAAACCCAAGAGGCATCGGGAGATTCGACTTGTTTGTACACACATCTGCTCCGGTATTGCGATTCGCGTCGAATTTATTGGAACGCGTGGCAAGATAAACGCAGAAAAACACATAGCGGAAGATAAAAGAAAGGAGAAAGAGAGGAGGAGAACAAAAGAGAGCGAAAAGAGAACTGGGAAGCCTACGGATATATGCTTTCGCGGAAGCATAGCACGTGTTTGCCAAAATAAACGACGTTCATCGGTGAACACACGAGCCACGTAAATGCGATGTATAAACGATACGAAGATTCGATAAAGTAGGCGATACGTAACATCGTGCGGCTTGAGACCGGGGTTTTGTTCTTCCTATGTCGAGAAGACAACGTCGGTATTTCTCGTCGATCGTCGATTTGAAGGATCGAAGTCGCGGCTACTTACGAAGCATAGTTCCTCCTTTCTTATTATCATCGTTCGGCAGAAATTCCAGAGACAATAGTCTCTCGTTTGCATACATTAACCACGTACATTTCATATTAAATTCGTCTTTGGTGAAAGTATGGATGAAAGAAGAAAAAGCAGAAGACGAAGAAGATGAAAAAGTTTGCGCGCGTTTGCTCGTTTCCATCGTTCGTTCGTCACGCGAGATTCGTCTTCGTCGGTGCTTCCAGTCGGTCGCGTACGTCCTATCCGCGCTATTCGATTTGCAGAAATCTTCGCGGAAAGTCGTCCTTCGGCATTGCCGGTTGCGCAGGTTGACAATGCCGGCTCGTCCTAGATTTTGAAATTCCTCAGTTCCCGTCGCTTTTCGTTTCTCTCGTTTCTGGCAGGCGGGCAACGGAGGCGGAAACGAGCCTTTCGGTAGGATGAGACGATCACGGAGGGATGCGGCAACGGCCACGATGACGAAGAAGCCGATGGAAATATTTATTCGAGAAATTTCCGTTAGAATAACGGCGGTGCTTTCCACCGTTTCCCCTCGTTCGCGGCGGTGGTTCTTACGGATACGACGCCCCCTCTCCCTTCGAAGGTTTTCCTCCTTCGTTTCTTCCAGAGAGCCGCGAACGGCGACTACGACGATAAACTTTATGACGAGGGATTTTGCGATCCTACCTCTGCCTCTCTTTTCTTACGGTTTTCTATTCTCCCGAAGCGCGCGCCAGGGGTAGACCACGAACGGATAGGAGAAGAACAACGACGATTTCTACGACTTTACGCGGGCGCGCAAGAAAAAAGAAAGAGAAAAAAAAGGAAACGAGCCATCGTCCTCGAGTCGTCCGCGTCTCCGCCTCGTATTCGGTTATCCACGGAATAAACGCAACGTTGAAATCTTTCACGGAAGGTAGATTCTCTTCCTCGAAGCTTGAATTATATTTCGTTGCGATGTGTGCAACGAAGTGTGTTTTATTTACGTGGTATAACATTAATGGTTGCTTTTTGTTTCGAGATAATTGCAAAATTTTGTAATTTACGATGTGAAACGGTACGCCAAGTTCTACGTTCGGACGTTCTAGCTCGTGATGTAGAAATTTTAATGATATTATTACTACGTTGAATTACGTTTTTTCATTTATGTTTAACATCTCGTTGCCATTTTATATTTACCGTTTTATTTTGACCTTCAGGCATAGCGATGCGATGATTTAAATATCCATTTTTTCAGTAACATTCGACAGTTAACTTCTTACTTTTAAATCAAAAAAATATTACTCATTACCGTTCAAAATTATATTGTATTTTTATCGTAAATAAGCTAGACTTTATAAACGCTCCGTTGTATAAAAATTTGATAAAGCCGATAAGATTTAATAAGAACGATTTTTAAATGGACATAAAATAATGCAAATTTTACGCTAACTTTATTACTTCATAAGGTAATATTGCCTCTCATTATTCGTTAATGAAAAATGACGATGGAGTTTGCTATAAAACAGTAATCAAGATTTTGTCGATGTCTGTTTTGCAGTATAAAACATATATTTTATTAAAAACTCGAAGCTGATGTCGACTCGAAAAGAAGTGCTGTCGCATTGCGAAATTCCAACGACACGAGATTTCCATTGGCGTTAAGAAAGCGAGGTTCCCTTTCTCTTTACTACCTGGTAGTTTCAATATGACGTTATCGTTAAGTTTCTTAGTAATTTCGAGTAGAGTATTCCTTCCTTTATCGTAGTAGGACAAGTATCAAGGTAACGAGAATTCGGTTACTTTGTCCTTTATATTTCTGACGCTACAGCGAGATACTCGAATAAGAAAATATATTTATTTAAAAGAATATGCGTTTGATCGCACGGAATTTCTTAATCGTTTAATATCAGAGAAATGTAACAAAGGATATATTCAAAACTATATTTAAAAATAATAAAGAATTCTTTTCTTCATATTTATAAGTAAATGCATGTTTATATTAATAAATCTTACAAATTACTATTATTATAATAGCTTCTACTCTGTAAATACTTCCGTTCGTAATTGACTTTCATGCGCGTCGATTAGAGAGACATCGATTTTATCGATCACTAATTACCGATCGGTAATTACCGATCGATAATTGATTATGTTAGTATTAATTACATCCGGGAGTGGCGTCCCGAGGTTGTGCCGCGAAATGACGTAACTCTTCTCCCATTGGTCATCATCAATTTCTTCTTGGACGTGATGCCGACAGCAGCTCTCGAAACGTGAGTCAATAATTTCTCGATTATATCTGTAATTTCGCATTCGGTACCGCATACGGACGTCTCGTCGCTTCGTATACGATTCGAATATAGCTTTTGTAAGCGTTGATGTATTAATTATATCCGGAAATATCCTAAAACGTTTTCGGCTTGTACTGCGCAGCTCGTTACGGCGCATGCGCCATTTCAAAGGAATCGCGGCGTTCAAATGAAACTCTCTTGGCATCGGTTGCAAATAATTCGTATTATTCGTAACATCGCATCCGAGGCTGATTGCGACTCTGATTACGACCCGAGTCGAAACGTTAATCGTCATTAGATATTTCGACAAAAATGTCAAGTGCTGTAAAGACTCTCGTAGCTTGAAAATCATACGAACGTAATAGACTCGTAAGATGGAGCGAAAACGAAATAAATCTGCTATTGACTTTATTTAACATATTATTTCTTGCAGGGAATGGTTAAAAACTCAATGTTTCGGAGGATTCACATCCACGACGCAGTTTCGAGGTGCTTCCACCACGCTTGGACCGCAACTCGCAAACCTGCTGACCACTGACCACTCGACGCATTCCTAGCCTCTTCTGGATACTCGCTAAAAGCAGGTGAATCAACAGTTTCGAACGATATATATTCTTTCCAGAGCTAAACATTCTAGCTAAGTAATAATAACACGTTTCTATTAAAAAAAAAATCGACGTGCGCCGCGAAGTCAGCTAGTAAACAGTCACTGTAAATTCGACCGAGTCTAAGGTTGCTTGCCGAAAATATCGTCAGTTCGTCAACAGCCGTCTAGTCGACGACAGCCGCGAAACTTTGCTCGTGATTACGTCGTGTTTAGTGAAGTGAAGTAAAGCGAAGTTACATCTTTATACGTTTTTTATCGTTATCTTCGTTTTGATTGCAGGACATCGCGAGGAAATGCCATGGCTCATCTGGTCAAGGACTCCGATCTACGACGCAGGCTCGAGGCCCACGCTTGGACTGCAATTCTTCGACCTGCTGACCACTCGTCTCCACCCTAGCCTCTTCTGGACACTCGGTGAGTTAACGATGTCTTACGGTACATATTACTATACGTGAAAGACTCGAGGGATGGTACAAGAACGAAGTAACTCCGCCATTGCCAGGATGAGAAAGGAAGAGGGTCGTAGGCCGATGCCTTCTACTCGGCCTACGGAAATTATCTCAAAATTTTGTATTGATTTATTTTAGACATTCTCAAGTCTTTCATATTGCCCATACGGATAATTATTTTTGTTTCGATGATTTTTATACATTTATTCCGAATGATCGCTCGGATATTATTGGCAGTTCTCTTTGAATTGACTCTCGATGAAATTTGTTCAACCTATGCGTATACTTGCACGGATTAAGAACTTACTGCAGGTCTAAATCTTTATTGGAATACGTGACGTTGGATATTTTACCGTATATTTGTATTTCTGTCTTATAAACATTATATCATTCGTAGGAATTATTTTAAAGTTTTCCATTTGAAAACTGTTACATAAATAGTATTTTAATGTATTTATACGCATTTGATATTCTTATACATTTTTATATACGGGTTGAAAACAAGAATTCGGTCTTTCCATTCAGAGAGAACTCGCATATTTCTGTGTTTTTTTGCCCGTTTTCGTACATTTCAGGAGGATTGTACAACCGTGCGAAATGCGGTCTTAGAGTCAGTGTTGTTCGTCGAATATCGAGTAAATTCGAGCGCGGCTTTGCTTTTTACAACTTTTGTAACCCTAAAAATAAACCGTTCGGAAATTCGAACGATCACGCGCGCGAGTTGTTCCGTTGCGATAAAACTACCCATTAAAAATAAAATCAAATAGATTCTTTCGTTTTTTCGCGGAGTAGAGTCGCAGGAGGATTTGCCCACTGAACACTCTGGAGACTCTGGAGACACAGCTGGATAAAAAGACTCTTGTTCGTCGATATATAGAAACAATCGGTCGTGGCCCTCCCGAATCATTAAATTAAAACTCGACATTACGATGGCCTCGCATTCGCGTTTGCACTAAAATTCCCTGCTTTGATTGTCGCGAGAAATTAGGTAGAATCAGTATTGTTCGACGGATATTAGCTCCCTCGGTCGGAATTAAAAATTGTTCGTTCGAAATTACAGTGGCCACCACGCGCGGGCTGTCGAATCGCGTTTTTAGAGTCACGCGAATGTCGCGTAATTAAAGTCAGTTTTACCCGTCGTTGATGAACTCTCGATCGCGAATAGTCTATTTTTCTTTGTACGCCGCGATATTAGAGTCAGACTATTACGAACGAATATTCGGCGGATCAAATTGTATCCGATTGTTTAATTTGAAGCATACAGTCGAATATTTACACTCGTTATTATAACAACCAGAAAAATCTGAATTCCATCATTTATAGACACAAAGAGCAAATTTAGAACTTTAACAGAAACATACTCAGTTTGATTAAGACAAATAGACAAAGCTATAAGAATATTGTTTATCATTAACACATTTTGAGATTCGATTTAAAAGAATGGTAATTTATATCTGTCATTTAAACGGTTGTAAAAGAGATATGCATATTTATATTGATTTGAGAATACGAAAGATAGATTTTTCTTGTCAAATATGTCGTAGTTGGCCGAATATTGTTCAGAATAGAGTATTTCAGCCTACCAATGGATCAGCTAGGAAAACTTCGGTTGCAGTAAGCTGAATTCATATCATCCAACAAAACTGTGAGTGACAAGGTTAGTGGTTTCTATTATTTTTCTATTATTCCCTGTTGTCTACGAACAATAGGTTCGTATAGGCGAGGCGACAGGTTTTACGCGTACAATAATACAATGACGAGCGTGCATGGTGACCACGACTAAAGCCTTGCTCTTTTTTGCGATTTCACTTGAACGATGTGGAATTTACGAATTACGTGTTTCGATTGGATATTTTTTTGCGTATTTACCGAATAAATCTGAGAAATATTACGATTTATTCGATCGATTATTTTATTGCTTCTCACGAGAAAAGTGACTTGAACGAATAATTACCATTATTATTCTCTTAATAATTAAAAATATATTATATATTCATATTACGGGCACGAAGGCATTTCGCGACGAGTAGATCTCGTAAATCGAAGTGTAATTTTATCGAATCTTGTTTGATTAAATATGCACTTCGACGAAAAGGTTGCTACAATACATACAATTTTTAAAGTTAAAGTTAAAGAAACGTAATTTTTTAATGTGTATTACCTTTCCGCTTTCTTAATTTTTAATTTTTCATTCAATATCATTTTCAATTTCAATGTTAATTTAAATTTTAATTTTAATATCAGCCTTTTTAAAGGCTTTATAATAATATGAAAAAAGCGTGATGAAAGAATCGAGAAAAGCATAATTAGCCCGCTGGGTCTCCTTTGGCAGCAACTTTCACGTTGTGAGACCATCGTTATAGTTCGATGTTCATTAAACAGATTAAATAAATAACATATATCAAAGGATAACCAGTGGCTGTCATTTTAATCATTTTATTTAACGCATTTATGTACCGCAACATTTATTTAATGCAATTAATCGAGAAAATTTGCCTTAAACTTTATATTTACGTAAAGGCAAGTCCTGCTTTGTCTCTTTTTTGCCGACGTTGCTTAACTAATTTATTGTCGTTGTGTAAAATTGATTCGCACGTTTGCAGGTTCGAACAATAGGACTTCGTTTACGCTTCGAATAGAATAGATTTTTTGGTAAACAATCCCAATTCTTCTCTCAGTCGAATGTATTTGTAACTTTTACAATACAACTGAAACATCTATCAATTAACAGAGACGCGGAATTAACGATACATAGGATGACAGTCATATCTTGTTTTTCGAGAATACCTGATGTTTTAACCAAATCGTAAATGAAGAACGTGCACGCGTTTTCCAATGACGTTTGAATCGCCTCTATTTTCTGTGGTTTGCGGTGTTCGTTTGAATCGTTTATGCCTTCTCTGATAACGGACGCTTTTTACGATGTATAAAATATAAAAGAATATTTTACGTTCGTCGAATTTGTACGGTTGTATCCGTTGATGCGTTTCACAGAAGATATGCTTGAAGTGCGGCCCTTTTTGCATTTCGAATGCACGAAAGTCGAAACTTATTCTGGGAATTTCTGAACCGTTGAAGATGCAATCGTAAATGTTTCATCGAGACGCGATTTGAAAGAAGAAGGTATTTCATCGATGGATCGTGGATGGTTGTACAACGGTGCGCCTTCATTCTTCTCGGGAACTGGCACGTGGCCCAAAAGTCTCAAATACCTCTTTAGGGCTTTGTTACGAGCTTCCACGCGAGCAGGGAGTCGGGGATGTTCAACGTCTGCCGAGGAACGCGAAGCTCTCTCTATCTCTACCTCTTTCTCTTTCTACCACTCTTTCTACCGTTCTTTTCGTCCTGTTCTATTTGGAAATGCTGTAATGGAAAAATGGCAAGGGATGTAGAAATGTCCTTTGCAGAATAGCTGAACGTGTCTCCAAGAAAATAGAATTGTTCTCGTTTCTTGATTCGCATATTTGACGTTAATTGACAAAAGACGTATCGCGTGGTCGATCTCGTCGATTTATAATTTGCTTTTAATTCGAACGAGGGATTCTTTATTGATTTTTACGCAGAATATTTGTGCGGATAGGAATTTTAAAGGTCGAAGATTGTTTTAAAACGACGAAAGAACGCCGATAACTTTAGCCTTGTATTCTCTCGTCGACGTCAAATGCGCGCTCTTGTGCGCCGAAAGCTAAGAAGGACCGAAACGTTCTTTAAACGCACGTGTATCGTTTCGTTTTAGTATGTTTTTAACGTTTCTCCTTTCCGAAGTTCGGCTTCTCTTTTCGGGCGAATTTTCCGCTCGATTTCGCGCACCCATAACCGTGAGTTTACCGTCACCGTAAACTCGACATTCCCAATCACGACTACCGTCACGCGAGACTCATTCGCATTTCCATTTCAATGAAAATCATCGATATTGTTATCGCGCTAGGGAGACACGTAATTTCGAAACGTCGCTTATGAAAATGGATTAAATGCACTCGGCGCGCTCGTAAAATTATTCATTCTACCATTGGAGGTAGACCGTGCGACTCCGCAGGTAAATATAATACTTTGCCGAGCCTGCGTGTAGCTATAGTAATTAAGCCGAATCCGAAATGTGATTATCTATTCGTATCGAACAACTTCAACGTATTTTCATGATTTTAATAAAGCTTACTTGTTCGTTTCGCAATGAAGAGCAAAGAACAGGAAAAGGTTTATCATCGCGGCACCTCGAAATACGAACGACGTTTGCCATCGTTTTTGACTATGTTCCACTTTCCGCGAAAACCATATCGTAAACGTAAGGCGTTTACGAATTGGAATTTCAACGTCAGAACTGACTCGGAGATCGATGCTAGAACTAGAATCGCTCGGATATCGCGAATTTCGATGCTCGTTCGGCGATGAGGTCGAATTAAAGATACTTCAAAACCACGAAGCTTCGCAACGATGTTATGGGTAGCGCGTATTGACCAATCCGTCCCTCTTCACCGTTGAGCCACCGTATAATAGAATTATTGTAACGAGTGATTACAGGTCCGTGTCGGTATGCTCGTCGTTTCGAGCAAAGCCACAGCCAATGCAGTCGCTGTAACGCACGAAAATATTGCCAGCGGGCATTAATTGTACGATCGGGATCGAGCAGCGCGAATTTATCGGATAATCATGATCGATCATTACGTACCTACGATAACAATGCATCGCGTTTCGCGAGCGCGTCGTTACGATAAAATTGTTCTGGCTGCCGTGAAAGCCCGTGGATTCTAAATCGCTGCCGAGATAAGTGTCAGAAAGTCATTGATTAACGTCAATTAATGATTGATATCGCCGAAAAAGGAATATCGCGATTCGTCCCTCTCGTATTTTTTGTTGTTTTTTTTTTCCTTTTTTTTTTAGTTCGATATACGGAAAAACAGAAAACGAATACACGAACGGCCGACGTTCGTTATTACAGTCGATCACGATTATTATTGGACGAAACTGCAACTTGCGAGATGTTGCTTCGTGATTTCTGCCATTGATTTTTTCCGTGAAATTTTTCGGTTTACAACGCGTTCGTTTCCTAACGAACGACGAGTAAATATTAATTACACGTTACTGATAAATTTAAATACGCGTATCGCGTTGGCGTAATTGGTTTTACGTGCGTTCCCGGCCAGTTGGCAATTTTACATAATTATCCTTCTTTTTCGACGCATTTTTTCCTTCGTCGATCGCGTGATTATCGCCGTAAGATATCGCGTTTTATTACCAACGATGTCGGCGGTTGTACAATGCGCTTCGGAGTATATTCAGAAATATAGTATACGTACAATACTTTATATATACTTTACTCGCGATGATTTTCTCAGAAGAAAAAATGCGAAGCCAATAGAAAACTACTTTAACCCGTGATGAAGATTTTGGCTCAAACGTGAATATCACGAGTTAGGCTCGCAGGCAGAAAATCGGGCGCGGAAAAATGTTTTCCGACAATGAAACTGCTGATAGTAGTGACCGATTCCGATCCTTTTTTTTACTGCTTTTTTTGTTTATTTATTGCGCGTTGATCTCTACAGCTCGAACCCGGATTTCGTCGAGCTAAATGGCACGGGAAGGGGTTAATGTCAAAACTGAAGCGAAATCTTCGACGGAGGATCGTTAAGAGGGAAAATCGCGTCGAAAAATGTCGATAATAAAATGGTCGATACAATGGAATTTGCCGATCGAACGTCGAGGGAGGCGCGTACGTCTCCGTGGTGGAAGTTTTGATTGTACGAGCAAAAGGCGAAAGAAAAGCGAGCGAGCGGAAGGTAAACGAAGGAAGGAACGGATAAAGAGAAGAAAGAGCGAAGAGAAGCCGAAGGAGAAGAGCGAGTACGATGACGCCAAGCGAATTCAAAGCGTAGTGGTTACGCGAAGGAAAAACACAGAGTTTCGTTGTATGCATAATTTGCCGTTGCGCTACTGCGACCTCTGTGGGCTCTTAGCTTTCCACGGTATCCGGCTTGAAAATGAGTACATATTACTCTCGAGCGGTGTTAGAGAGAGAGAGAGAGCGAGAGAGTGAAGAAGA
Source organism: Liostenogaster flavolineata (assembly GCA_025433975.1). Classification (NCBI taxonomy): domain Eukaryota; kingdom Metazoa; phylum Arthropoda; class Insecta; order Hymenoptera; family Vespidae; genus Liostenogaster; species Liostenogaster flavolineata. The sequence goes on from JAITYT010000166.1 coordinate 1,251,997, forward strand.
AAGAGGAAGAGCAGCAAGGACAGGAGGAAGGAAGGTAGAATTGAGGATAGCGCAAGGGCGATATTCGTGCCACCAGGGCGAATATACCTACGTGGCCTCTGATACAATGGGTTCCAGGCGTTCTCTCGCGGTCGTAAGACGACGAGATCGTATCATCCGCGCCCCTCTAACGTTTTCCGTCCGACGACGCGCTCCTCGACGCGAACCTTTTACTCGACGAGGTCGGTCGCGATGCTCGCGCTCTAGTCCCTTTCTCCTTATTAATAGTGGCACTTGGAAAGCGCGCGACGACGACGATCCAACCCGAGCACAATGCCCTCCGACACGAGGCGGTTCGACGAGGACGCGGTCTATCGTTGTCGTCGTCGACGTCGCTACCCTTCCTGTTCTCTTATAGACCACCTAGCGGCTTCTAATCCTACCAGCAGGATCTCGAGATATCGACACGCTCCACCGTGCTGCTGCTCAGCTGCTGCTGTTGCCGCCGTCGCTTTCATTCTCCTCGTTAACGCGCAGCGCGCTTCGTTTGCTTCCGTTTCGCTTTACGCTTCCTTTACCATCCTAAGCGTTCTTCTTACCTGCGCTCTTCCCCTAGGGCGACGTCGATTCGCGCTACGGGGTCTTTCACCAGGCTGCGAGGGTGGCTGGAGTGCGAGAGAGAGAGAGAGAGAGAGAGAGAGAGAGAGAGAGAGAGAGAGAGAGAGAGAGAGAGAGAG
>JAITYT010000166.1:1252856-1283094 GCA_025433975.1 Liostenogaster flavolineata
ATCCTGCAAGGGTTTGGATCTTTTGGATCGATCTTTGAGTAGATCAGGCGATTATTTTTGAGCGTTAAGACTCTTGTAGGTCAAGAACGCATACGTGTGCGTGTGTATGCCTGAAAAGAACGTAGAAAAGAGCGTGGAAGAGAGTAGTTCCGCAGCGACACTCGATGAAGGAGGTTAAGTTGTATTTCGTGTAACATTAAATGCTCAGTTTAAGAAAAGAGTCGCTCTTCATTAGCCATTCACAAGTGGATTTCCTGTATCTTGGAGGCTCGTCGTTGGATAGAGAAGTGGGAATCCTATACTCTCGATGATTCGCAAGACGTTCTTTCGTCACGCAAGAGGCGAAAGATTTTTTTTCGAGTTACGAGTCGGTCGTTAGCGCGATATCTTTCCGCTCGATTATTTTCAATCTTTTACGCAAAGTTCACCGTCGCGCTTGTAACGATATAATATACACGCCTGGGAAAAGGAGGATAGGCGAAAACGACGCAGTTTGGTCTACTTACCTTTGTTCGCTTTGGGTGAAATTCGTTGCGTTCGTCGTCCTTCCGTCGTCCGTGCCTTCTCTCGGGAGGCCGTTTAGAAAAGAGAAAAGGTTTGTCGTTACCAACGTAGAAGAATAATGGTAGGTACAAAAGGAGCGGTCGGTCTATTCCGAATTGCTATGTTTATTTTTTAGGTCGCAGTCACTGCGGAGGAGAACAATGACGAGGCTCGTTTGAAAGGGCGAAGGTTAAACAGCGACGGTGCTCTCGAAACCCGCGAGGACGCGCCTTTCCGTTCAATTTTCAGGCGTTGATTTCGTCCCTCGGTGGTTTCGTTCCCATTAAGGGCACCGTACTAAGGGACGATCGGCGATTCTCAAAGCGCTCGATGCACCATTCTCGATTTAATCGCTACTCGATATCGCGGGCAAGTATCGTCGATTAATCGTAGCTTTGTGCACCTGTATCGATGCGTATCGCACCTCGAAATTTTCCTCTATGGACGAGGTGTCCCGCGTTGCGGTCTTTTAATAATTGATAATAGAAAATGGACGCGTCTGAAAAGGGTCCGGTCGATCGTAATTATTATTTAGAATTTTTCGCGTTCCAATGGAATCGAGAGCTACAAAATGGAAGAGAGAACAAGACGGACGGAATATCGCCGCTGATTTTCCGCGTGTCTCTCTTCGAGTCGTCGTTTATTTTAATGTTTTTAATTGCGCGAACATACGTTGCGCGATGTATACGTACACGCGCGCATACATCGACGTATAAATTATTGAACTTCGTTTCGATCGGAACAGATCGATCGATATTTATTTAATTTCGGAATACTCTCGTTGCCTTCTAAACAAAATGCATCTATGTTAATAAATGATAATACTCTCGGTCCATAGGTAGGAAAAGGAAATACACGCGCGGAATATAAATCGTAAATGTAAATAAGGAACGGAATTTAATGTAGATAGGATACTGCAATGCGTACGTGGATATAACCGGCTACAATTTATGGAGGGAAGGAAAGAAATCGAAAATCATGCTGTCGTCGCGAATTTATTTTCGTTCGATGTGCGTGCGCGAGTGTACCTGCGAGAAGAGAGGGGAAGGGAAGAGGAGGAAGCGAGAGAACGACAAAAAAAGGACGAACGTCCTGACGGTTCAGGACGGCCGTCAGGTATCGCAAACGCTTCGCACAATGACTAATTTTCGTCGATCGAACCGAACGTTTAATTACGAAATAACAGAAACGATTGCCCGCTTTTCCACCGGCACGAGCTACTTCCGTGCCACGGGTTGAACTCACCGGTACACGACAGCCAGACGGAATTAATTACGAGTCGTAATTGCACCGCGTGCCTCTCTGGATCGTTCTTTCTGGCTTCCGTGCGCCATACTACGTCTCCTCTCATTCGCGAGCTAAATCTCATTCGATGGTTCACCAGAGCCGATTAACTTCGATATAACGGAGTTACCGTATCTCTCATCTCTCTCTCTCTCGCTCTGTTTCTCTTCATTTTTGTTCGAGCCTCTTCCTTTTTTTGCGCTTGATTTATCCCGCAGCCACGGAAAGTGCCAGTGCGTTTGCATTTGGATTTATGACGCGGCATTGTCATCGTGGTTCACCGTTCAAGAGGAACGAGCGAATGTTGCCTGCCGCGAGTACGATTTCAAGCAGCGGTCCGTAACTCACGAGAACGTATTGCTCGAAATAATTACTGGAATTATGCCCTCGCGATAATTTTGTCGGCGTCCAAAAATGTACTTAACACCTTTGTTCTCGGTAATCTCTTTTCTTTCGCTCGTAAATAGCCCGATAAAACGCGTACGCCGTACATACTATAATATATCGAAGATGAAAATTCATAAACGAAATTATACGATGAATCGCTATTAATTAGTATTTTAATTATTCGATATTATTTCGTATCGATGTTTGTACGAGAGAGTAGTACAACCTTCGTTATATAGATCCCTCACGATCCATTTCGATCGCGATCGCGATTATACGCGAACGCGTATCGCAAATATTCACAAATCGTTGACAATGAGAGGTAATTTAATGGAGATCTCCGATGGCGAAATCACGATACTTTCGTAAACGTTGTATTCGCGCTCGAGTTATCTCTATTATATTTAATTCGCGACTTGGCTTCCCTTGAAATACGCGAAACAATAAAATCGTTAAAAGATTTTACGCGCGCCTCGTGACGCTTTTAGTACCTCGCAAGCCGGGAGCGAAAACCTTTTTCCATGGAGATCTTAATTCGCGGTGCTCCGAGTTGCCGGGCCGTATCGCCCGACGTTCATTTCATTTTATCCTTACGTTTATACTCACCTTTATCTCGGGTCGAGACGCGCCACGTTTCATTCGTCCTAAGCTCGAATCACCCAGGAACACTGATTACGGAATGGATAGGCCAGATATATTTCTCGGACGAGCAGTTTCGCTTTCGACGTGCCAGATCGGAACTGATTGACGCTCAGGGATAGAGTCACACGACCCCAAGTTAATTACGGGCCCTGAGCGAACCACAAGCTCGCTCTAAGCTGGCCGAGCTAAGCTCCCATTATAATTAATTAATTAGTCGTACGAGATGGATCAACGGATTGCCGCCAATTCGCTCGGAAATTCCATTTGGTTGGAACACCGTGTATGAACGGTAAACGTTAAGCGACGACGACGACGACGACGACGACGACGAAGGCTGCAGTCAAAGGCGCCAACTACATCGAATTTATCACGAATCGGTTCTTACCACGTATCGAGCGTACGTCGTCGCTTAGATAAAACGGATGCTTTTGTCTCGTTGAATCGTATTTCCCATCGAAGTAGGATTAGACGAATTTGTTGTTAAACTTATAATTTTTTTTATACCGTTACGCTTGAAAAAATAACTCTAATTCGGTACAAGGAACGCGAGAGAACGTACTTACGTTTTATTACTCGATCGTATCATCGATGATGGGTCGAAGAAGGTAATCGGGGAATTTTTAATGGGAGAGAAAGGAGACGTTTACCCGAGCGAAAGATACGATTATCTCTAATGGAGTGAATTGGCACTTAATTTCGTAGCTTTTGGTGTATTTTTTTTTATTAACCGAAAGCCTAGACTATAATAAAGAATGTTATGTGTATACATATTCTCTATCTATATACAATAAGCCGTCTTCGTACACAATCAACGTTTGGCAACTTGAAATTGATTATTATTTCTTCTTTTTTTTTTCTTCTTTTGGCAGGAATCACACGTAACCCTCGATAGTTCGTTAATTCTAGGCGATCTAGTGTTTTCTTTCGAAAGATCGCGCGAACGCGGGGACGACAATCACTCGGTCGCGCTACCATCGAAAAAGGAAATAAAACGACGCGACGCCCCGTTTAGATTCTTACGTCACATGTATTCTGTGTGCTTTTCGTTTTCCTTTCCTTTCGTTTCCTTCCATTCGTTATTTAATTACGTTAGTGCTGTTCGTTAGAACTATCATTACGAGTAAATATAATATTGCTTGCGCAGCACTATGGGGTTGTGAGTTTCTTCTGTATACATCGGTACGAGCATCGTTAAGTCACAATGTTCACAGTTTATTTACAAAAGGATTCTTACGTGTCGTACATCGACGAGATCCGACATACTACGGGAGAAGTTTCTTTAATAAACGACATTAAAAAATCAGTCTTCGCGTGGTAGATTCGAAGTTTCAAAGGAGTCGTTGCGTTGTTGCGTCACGATGAGCGCTCGGCGGATAAAGTTTCTTATCGTTTACGATCGATGGCGTTTCGTCGAAGAACCGTGTTAACAATAACGATAACATTCAGTGGAAGAACGATGATAACGACAATAACGATGATTCGAAAAGAACGAAATTAACGAGAGAAGACCGCACGCGAAGAAAATACCGATGAGAATTGGTACGTCGTTGGGTACATCTCGCGAGTCGATTTTACTCGTCCGTTCGTTGGATTCGCTCGACACGAGTCCCTAGCGTTTATCTTCTTCGTCCTAGCTCTCTTCTTTTGGCACGATTTTCGTCGACGCGTTAGCCCCCATTATCGTCCTATCTCCTCGAATTAACTACTCTTCGCATCCTCGACGTTTCCTCTTCCACTTGTGACGAGAAGTCGCGACGAATCTTCGTCCGCGTCACCACGAGCCCACATTTCGTTCTCTTCGCGATCGAGTCGTCGTTGCATCCTCGCCAACTGCCCGTCACGGCGTCTCCATCCACGTGGGAAAATCGCGACCTTCCAATCGCCTCGTCTCGCTCCTTTTCTCCGTGCCCGTGGTCCTGGTCGCTTCTCTCCTCTTCTCCTCTTCCTCGTCGGAACGCGCTCGGACGCTCGATCGAGGCGCGCACGCTCGTCGGATGGACCTACGCGAGATAATCGGCCTGCAAGACCCCCTCCCTTCCGCTTCTTCCTCGACGAGGCGTCATCCAAAAATGCCGGTACAAGTCGAAACGCTCTTCATCTCGATGTCGCGATCCCTGCTTACCTTGAGTGTCTCGAAGGGTTTGTGCTACGAGTTGAGCGGCGTGTTACCGATGTTGCTGATGAAACTGGGACAAGCGTTCTCCGCTCGATCGCCGCTCTGAAGGGAGAAGTGCCTGTAGGACATGTACTCGGGCGGATTGGAGGGCACCGGCTGGTCCCTCTTCACCGCGGCCCGCTGCTTCTTCATCTTCATGTAGCCCAGGACCGATATCAGGACGACGAAGACGACGAAGCCCATGCAGCTGCCAACTATCAGGCCTAGCCGTCTGGTAAGGATGCTGGCCAGGCCGCCTCGGTCGCCCAGCGTCCCGTCCCCCACTATCGAGTCCGGTGCGTCGAGGGTCCTGACCTCGGTGCAACGGCTCGTCGCCGAGTTCACCATCACCGGCACCGGCTCGATCACGTCGTCGTGCGAGGCGTTCCATTGCCAGATACCGATGTCCTCCGGGATCGGCGTGCCCCAGCTACCCAGGCCAAGTACGCAGATCAGGTACCGCGTATCCGAGGATAACTTCGTCAACTGAACCGAACGTGCCTTTGGATCCAGCAGCTTCGCCCGCACCTGGAATATCGTCGTAAACCCGACTCCATTGCGTGCTCGTCGTCTATTCGGTTTGCTTCTTCTTTTTCTTTTTTTCTCTTTTTTCGATCAAGCCTTTCGTTCGCGTCCTATTCTTTCGACGAATTTACTTTTTTTTTTTTCGTTTATAAGCCCCTTTTCGGTATTCGTATTGTACTTATACGAGTGAATCGCTTAAAGTTAAAAGTTATTTTAATTTAAATTGTTATAAGAAAAGTTATCTTTCATGATTGTTTTAAAGTGTTTTTTTTTTATGATATTCCGATTTTTCGATATTACTACGTATCTTTTCTAGAAATCACACGTCGGATAAGTGATTCAGTTGCCATTAATAGCAATTAGTTCGGAGTTTGCTGTTCGATACGAGTGAATTGGTCCTGCGCGCAAACACTTCGGCCGTATCGTAGCTATAGCATAGCAATGATCGATACAAGACGCGGCGGATTATTACCTTTCGCGTGGACTTTTTTTTTATTCGAAAGAATCATCCGAGAAATTTTATTATAAAAGCGTCTCTCACGAGTCCGTCTCGACCGTTGCGATAAAAGACAGATCGCTTCTTCGCTACAGCTTCTGTTAATTTATTCGACGATTTTTCTCTTACTTTGAATCCGAACTATTTCATATTACTGAAAGTTATACCGATGATTAGAATCACGGATTAAGAAGGAGAGTTATTTTAACTTTTAGTCGTTATTAATTCTATTAATTATGGCAGCTTTGTTAAATACAAAGAAATTAGCGAGGCTCTTGGCTTGTAGAAGGAACGCGACACTTGGGACGCGTCGTTTCGATACCGTGAATTTCCATAAAATCGTGATCGAGAAGAGAACTCACCTCGTTGCCGTTATCCAGCGCGTGATACGCCACTTGGTAACCGTGAAGTCCGGAGTGATTTCTGCTTTGCCACGACACGAGTACGGAGAAGGGCTGTATATCCTGAATCGCGAGCTTAAGGACAAGAGGAGCGGAACAGAAGGCGTGAGGGTCGAGGTCGAGGAAGACGAGACCTCGTAGCTCGGGTGGCTGCTCGCATTTCAGTAGACCGCCCTCAACGTCTCCGACCCCAACGCCGTTTCTTCCGCGACCACGACCGCGACCCTCGCCGCCAACTAACTTCTGATGATCCCTCAACCATTCCCACAACTCCTGCGACTCGCAGCCACAATGCAACGGATTCTCTGTAAATGTCATAGAAATGCGATATTCAGAACCGCCACTTCTTCTCGATACGATGTGGCGTATTGTGTCGTGTTCGTCGAGTTGAATTTTTTTTTGTTTTCTTATTCGCGCTCCGTTTTAAGGGGAAGAAACGAGGGTGAAGGAGAAGACGGGCGTACGATCGCGTAGATACGTATAGTAATTTGAAACTGTAGTAGCGATGTTTCTTCCGAGGATATTTTCAGAAAAATAAGGAATGCCAAGATTCGTGATAAAACGTGTGATTTATCGCGAACGACACTTCGAGTGCACGGAGATTTCGTACAAGAGATTACAGAAAATATCCGTTAAGTATTAAACTCCCGTAAGAGATTAACTGTTAAACTTCAACGGACAGGTGAGGTAAAATCAGGGAAGCGTGGAGCTTGCTCGGGGATTGTAATAATGTCGAATTCGATTCGAATCCTACGTAGGTGGTAACAGAGTTTGATCGGAAATCGCATTACTTGCAGACATTCGTGCAAAATGTATCGAAAATCGTGGTACGAGTCGAAAGATGGTCGTTTCTCGTCCAAGTGTAAATTGGAAATGAACGATGGAGCTTTTCCAAAGCTTCCGTTTCGAGAGAAACTCCTATGAAATTTAATCAATCGTAATACGCGATAGTTAACAAAAATTAGCTGAAAAGGTGTGCGTGTGCGTGTATTTCAATAATAATATAATATATGGTAATCAAACAATATCGAATTATTGTAAGCTTAATTAAAACGATAAAATTCAATGATGAATTTATTTCGTTAAACAACAAATGCGATATCTAGGCAGAGAATACAATTTGATTTATAGAGTCGTAAAACGATAACATCTAGAAGTCTAATTAGTAGGTGCATTAATTGGAAGGTGTATATTATATGCTCGTACGTTCAAGGGAATAAATTATCAGGTAATATCTTGGAAAATCATCTAAGTTTTTAATTATTATTTGTTTGACTATTATCTCTAAAATCTAGACCGTGTTTCTTATTGATTTCGGGCAACGTTTCGAACATATTATAGTTTTACAATTTATTTTCCCATAAGACTGACGTTGGTACGGCATTGTTATCGCAAATACGGTTTAATATTCGAGAGTATGCATAATGGGTTGATAATTTGTAGTTTAATGAAATAAACGTATTATTGGAATTTCGTACATTCAATTGATTTATACTATATCGAGATATTATTTACACACATGAATTGGGAACGTTTAGTGAGACGTGTACACGTGACTTTCATTGTTTGCCGAGTATATACGTACTTAACGGAATTTTCGGTTTAATTTTTGATACTTCGTTAACGCGTAACAACAACGATCGAACAAGTTTAATCGAGCCGAGAATAGAACATTTAAAGAATCATATCGAATTAAGGAAAAATGACGCTTTATAAAGTGAAAGACTATCGCGATGTCAATAAAAAGGAATAAAAACGAACGAGTAAAAGTTTTATAACAAAGTACAGGTACTCTCACCTTCCGCACGGAGGCTCCGTATTTGTGTCTCGAGAGGACGAAAGGCGTTCAATGGAAGATTCTCCAAGTAATTTCTACTAAGGTCGAGTAGCCGTAGTTTCTTCAAAGGCCTGAATGCTTCGCTGGATATCGCATTTATCCAGTTACCGTAGAGATGTAGTTCGACCAAACTAATTAAATTCTTGAACGTCACTTTACCGACAATGCCAATCTGATTATAGGAAAGGTCCAGCACTTGCAAGGACTTGAGATCCTCCGGAAATTCCTCGAGCTCCTTCAGTCGGTTGTGCGTGAGATTCAGTATTCGTAGGTGCTCCATACCTTGGAGTCGTTCGTTCGGTAGTTTCTCTAAACTGTTCATACCAAGGTGAAGAGTTAATAAATTGGGAAGACTACGGAATGGACCGGGCGATACTCGGCTTATGCAATTTTGATCCAAGAAAAGATGTTGCAGCGCCGGGAAAGCCTCGAAGTCCTGCGACGTGACGATACTAAGATTCGTTCCTGATATATGAATTTCTTGGAGTATAGGGTACATGGCTTTCGACGGTAGGTCGTGAATTCTGTTGAGCGGATTCCTCGTTAGGTTCAACCAGGCTAAGCTAGGTAGATTTTGGCCCGATAAAGCTACCGCAGGTATTTGTCGGAATTTATTTTCCGATAGATCCACCCGTCGTAGCATGGACGAATGAGCGAAAAAGTTAGCCGGGAGAGCGTTAAGATGATTGCGACTGAGATCAACGGAGATTAGACGAGACAGATTGGCCATGGCGAAGCCGGACATCGTTTCGATTCGATTGTGGCTCAGATCCAACTCCCTCAGGTACTTTAAACTGGCGAAACTAGCTACGTCCACGTTCATTATGTCGTTGTTGGATAACGTGAGTATTTCTAAATTGAGAGCGCTCGCCAATGCGGAATAGGGAATGTCTTGGAAGCGATTGTGATCTAGATGAATTTCTCGCAGAGATACCAATCTGTCGAAGATACCAGGTGGTAAAGCGCGTAAATAGTTTTGATTGAGATGCAGTCGTGTCAAATTTCGATTGAAGAAGAATATGGTTTCCGGCAATTGCGATATCTGTGCTTTATCGAGGAAGAGCGCTTGCAACGAGGGTAAACCGTTTAGGCTGTCCTCCGTAATCTGACTGAAGTTATTGCCAGAAGCGGAAAGCGTACGAAGACCTGGTACGTGAAGGGGAATAAGAGCGGAAGCCATCAACAGATTGTCATCCAGATTAAGATCGGATAAATTGATGAGACCTCGAAAAGTACCGTTCTCCACGGTTATTATCGAACAATTCTTCAAGTTCAGGGTACGGATTGGTAGACCCTCTTGAAATATAGCGTCCTGTAGAACAGTTAGGTGATTGTTGGCCAGATCCAATACGCGCAGTTTTTTCAGCGCAGTTAACGCGTAAGGATCCAATCGACGAAGACCGTTGTCTTGAAGGTAGAGTTCCTCGAGCTCGTGTAACTCGGAAAACGTTCGAGCTGTTACGTGACTCAATTTGTTCATGCTCAGTTCGAGGAACTTTAAAGCTTGCATCGGTTGGAAGGCCGAATCTTCGATCCTGGATATGGAGTTGTTCGTCAAGTAAAGTCGTTCCACCAACAAAAGATCTCTAAAAAGCGGCGCTTGCAAATGAGTGAGCTTGTTGTGGCCCAACCACATTATCCTTACGGAAGCTTGGCCGCGTAAAGAATCGTTGTGCAATACGGCGAGTCCGTTGCTGTCCAATTGAATGGATACTAGAGAACTACCGCCGGAAGACGATTCCGAAGCGGAGAGTTGGAAGACGTCGCCAAGAACCGTCAGTTGATTTCCTTGCAAATTAACGTGTTGAAGGCTGTTCAACGTTCTCAATGCTCCAGTCTCCATGTCGATGATCGCGTTATTTTGTAAATGAAGTTCCTGCAATGCAGGAAGCGGCGAGAAAACGCCTCTTTTCACTTTCGTGATTTGATTATCTTGCAGTCTCAATTCTCGCAATTGATGTAACTTTACGAAAGTACCGGGTTGAAGTTCGCGAATCTTGTTGCCGTCCAGAGACAACGAGGAAAGGTTTTCGCAATGTTCCAAAAACTCGCGCGGTACTTTTTCGATATAGTTGTTACTGAGATGCAGTTGGGCCAACTGGCTAAGACTCGTAAGACCTTTCGCATCGATTCTCCTGATGGCATTCTGCTGAAGGTAAACTACGGCCAGACTGACGCTCCCAGCGAAAGCATCTCCAGGAATTTCCAAAATGTTATTTTCCGCGAGGTAGAGTTCTCTTAATTCAGGTAGTTTCGCGAAAACACCGCCGATGTAGTGAATATGATTATGGCTCAATTCAATCGTGCGCAATCTCTCGTTTCCTTTAAAAGTTGCCACATCGAGAAACACTATCTTATTGTGACTGAGATCGATGGATTCCAAATCTTTCAACGATATAAAGGCATCTTTATGAATAGTCTCGATGGAGTTATAATACAGAGAAAGGGTGTGTAAAATTGGGCAAGGTCTGAAGCAGTCTTCGGTTAATTTTTCGAAATTGTTGCTACTCAAATCGAGAATCAGCAACGAACTGAGCAAACTGTAGCCATCGTCCGGCAGTTCCGATATTTCGTTCCACGCGAGCCTGAGAGAAGCCAGGCTCTCCAGTCTTCTTAGAGGCGCCATAGGAAATAATTTTAATTTGTTTTCGGACAAGTCCAGGTCGCTGAGACTGTCTTCTTGTCCCGCGAAAGCGTATTCGGATATCTTCGATACCTGATTGCCTTTCAAGCTCAACTTCATCAATTTCAAACCGTAAAAACAATAAGACGAAAGGTCTTGAATTAGATTCGCCTCGAGGTCCAGAGCCGCTAATTTGCTAAGATCGGCTAAAGATTTTTGCGGCACGTGGGGTAAACGCCCGGATATCAGTGCCAAAGACTCCAAGCTGTCTTTCAAATTGCTAAATGCTGCTTCGCTGATTTCCTTGAGCGACGAATGAGATATCTGTAAATGCCTGATCTGAGAACCAGGGGGAAAGGATCCATCTTTCAATTCCTCGATCGTTTTATCCAATTCGTATACACTCAACGATTGTATCATCGTACTCGTTCCTGCAAAGGAGCATCAAGAATATTCGTTAATGTCATTTAATGTAACTGTAACGATAGTTGCATGGATGGTGACTATGGGAAAGGTTATCGCGGCAAGTGTTATGTGGAACGATACGCTAACGAATCGAAACGATTAATTCGACGAAAGGAACTTACCACTCAAAGTTAGCACTCCCTGCAAGGTGGTCTTTAGCGTTTCTTCCGTAGCGCCAGCGCATTCGAAGAAGAGGCCTTCTTCGAAATTATAACAGGGACATCCGAGAATAGAAACGGAGGGTGGACATTGCACGGTTTGCGCTGCCAACTTCAACACGACGAAGTTCTGCAGCAGTAGAACCTGAAGGGCCACCTTCAGACCCCGCTGGCTCGCAGCGCAAGGATGCCCCCTCCGTCTTTGCGGATCCCGCGTCATCGTAACATTACATCCGCGATTGCAATTTCGTTTGGCACGTGCTCGAGATTCTCCTGTAACAAGAAACAACAAAGCGACATCTTTAATTTAGAATTTCAAATCGTCCTACGTATTCTTACGAATTTTCTCATTATCCTCTCGCCTTTGTCTTCGTATATCGAAGTAAAATCGTGCTTCGTGCAAACTTACGGAGAAACTCTTTGTTTTTACGTAATTGTTTTTAAATTGGCGCGATGTTCGTCTCGTGCGTCGTTGCGAACGAGCGTTCGGCGACTCTATTCGCGACCGCTATTTTATTTCGTGGGGAAACACCCCACCGAGAGGATGCGTGCTGAATAGTCACCCGTGGCGAGGTGGTCGTTGATGTTAACGTGTTCCTGTTTACGCGACGTCCGGTTTTTATGTAACGGAAATGCATATTGCATCCCTCCTTTACTCGCAGCACGATTCCAATATTTCGCATTGGTACGGTTAATCGCTGCTAGCGTTACTCTCCGTCTCATCCGATTCGTCGTTTTACGTAGACGAAAACACGAGTGTAAGAATAACCTTAGTAACGAATAACGTACCGAAACGCACAATATATAAGAATCCGACTTGAATGGCGTATAAACCATGAAGATTATTCCAAGAGATTCGATAAATCGAGATTCTTTGTACTTTGTCGAACGATTCGCCGTTTGCTTCGAGTTCAAATTATTCTTTTTACCTAGAATCGCCTTTGTACGCAGACGTCAAAATTTCAATCGTATTTCCTTCGATCCTTCCTGTCGACTAGACGGGAAGAGCAAGTCAAAGGAAAAGATTTTCGTGGAAAATAAAATCTGTGGACGTCGTCGTCTCGATCGGACGTATCGTGTCTTATATCTTATTCGCGAATAGCATTTCGCTCGGAGACAGGCGTACGGACCTACGTAACTACGTAGTCTACAAAGTGGAGGAAGATTCGCGACGAAGGGAAAGCCGAAGGGCGAATTTCGGGAAATCGATTAGGCAGTGTGCACACCGTACCGGACCGGACTCTCGGCATTCCATTCGATATCAACGCGGACGGATAGAGCGAAGTTTTACGTTCGAACGATGGAAAATGCTGAAAAATTTAACGTCGCCGCGAGATAGGACCGTACGTAACCTAACGATTTCGGCCTTTTCACGGGAGCGATATCGACGTTCGCACGCTTCATTGATTTCCCCTATGATTTTTCTCCATTTCCGACGTGGCTCGCGTCCCAACCGCGACGCGACGCCAAGGGAAAACCGGATGCGGAGAACACGACGACGCTTTTTCTCGGTCCGCTGAACGGCGGGTACTTCGTTGCGGTCGTGTTTGTCGACCGAAAAGCGTCTTTACGATCTCGCCTCGTAAAGTAGGTAGATACGTCGCTGAGTAAGTAAGGTAAGGTAAAGTAACGTAACGTAACGTAACGTAACGTAACGCGATGACGTTCCACGCGAAACGCGACCGCGGAGAGCGTTAAGCTCGTTTCTGCAAACGAACTTGGATACCGGCAGGCGTAGCACCGTGCGGACCTCGACTTTCTTGGAAATCCGATTAGTGCACGTGAAAGCGAGCGTCTATGCGTGAAGTGGCTACGCGTTATTCCGCAGACGCGGTTCCTTGGAAAAAGCACGAAGGTTCGCGAGAATAAGAGAAGTTATCCTTGCGGTCCACACGTAGAAACGTTTACGCACTTACGAGTGTTCGTTTGTGAGCGGTACGAGCGAGCGTATCTTCAGGACAAAGATCTTCCGTTTACGTGTTTCATGAGACCGGTTAACGACGAGTTTATAAAAGGGTTTTACAACGGGTTTACAACGAGTAGAGGCGCTAAATTTTCTTGCTTAATATCGTTATTAAATTTTCAGAGTCTCGCGGAAGAACGTTCGTATTTGCTTCTTCTTATTCGTTGTCTTGTCGAAATTCGTGACGTGAAGTTCGCGATCGTAAGAAAGATCGACGGTTCTCGAAGTTGTCGAAGTGGAAGACGTTGGTCTTTATCGTAAAAAACTTTGTTACGGTGATTTATCGCGCGTCACACCGATCGTTCACGAAAAATTTGGAGGGTATTGCACCTTCGATCTCGAAGATGATGGAGTTTCCGTTCGGACACTTATAAAATACATACGCATCGTAGACGTACAAAATAATTCGTAGGAATGGAAACTCGGCGATACGTCGACGATGAAAATATTTTTTAACGTCGCTTCGTGCGTTGTCATTGGAGCTAGACATTCTCAATTCGATGTAAAACTCTTCCGTGGAAGAGCGAGTCGAGAGGATTGTAAACGCAAAGTACAACGGGAAACGACTGTTTGTTTTTGCCTCGCTAACTGAATCCCCCTACCTATCTCGTATTTACGTCCTGCGGCCGAGACTCTTATCCTGGATTAAAAAGTCGCAGCGAATCCCATTATATCTGTTCGAGCATTCTCATTAGTCTTGTCGGACTTTTCCGTCCCTTTGCGACGTTCTTATACCAAGCAGTTGAATTTTCATCACCGTGGCTATTGTCATTCGGATTGCGTCGTGGCGAGGTAAAAGTGGCAACCTTAGATGATTTACGTCGAATTTAAATACCCGGGGTAAAGTAAATGTCCCTCTCGTTATAACGTTTCGAAAAGAATATCCGGCGTTTCTCCTTTTTAACTTCGAATTTTCTTGATGGTAGATTTGAAAGTAAAAACTTGGCGCGGTGGGCAAAATGCCGTGAGAGAAATCGACCGGCTCGCGCCGGTATTCTGAATTTCATATCGAATTTTTTTTTGCTTCTCGACCGACGACACCGCGACTTTCTAAAAACTTTTAACGTTCGCGTAGATACGCGAGATTCTGAAAAAGCAAACGATGTATTCGCGATGTACATAGGCACTGCCTTTTAAACGGACGGCATTCATCGACCGCGTAAGTGGACGACGTATCGTGTCGACTCTTTAGCGTATCCTTTTCTTTTTATTTCGTTTTGAGCGTAAGACGGCCCAACGAAAAGCCCGAGAACTGGCGGTATTCAACGTCCGGCGGCCTCTCGAGAAAGCGAGGACGAAGCGTACGCTGACCAGCGGTCTCTCGAGGGGACGACATATTTCGAGACCGGATTATACTGATTTGCTATGATACGATCTAAAATATATAATGTACATCGTGCCGCGTAAGCATCGAACCGAACGTACCGCGTCGTAACATTCTTATTGGTCATCGTATCTTTCCTCGAGAACCTCTTTGCGTTGTTCGTGTTTCGAAAAACACGATAGTCTCGCGAAGAAAGTTTTATAAAACAGTTTCTACGGCGCCGTATAAAATTTGCGACGAACAACCGCGCTGTAACGGAAAATCGCGTGTTTTACCTTCCATCGATTTTCCTTCGTTCACGTTTTTACAATACGCTTCCTCGCGCAATTTTTTTTTCAATTCGCAATAGTTTTATCGTAAATACGATGCGCGCATCGAAAAAGCATCGAATCCTTTCGAATTTAAATATAGATCAATAAATACGGATAGGAATTAAATAAATAAGGTAATACGGAGGATTTCGTTTATTTTTTTACGTTATTGTTGGACGAATTCGAGGAACGGAGGCTATCGCACTAATATAATACGATTCGTAGAGTTTCGGTAGCCACGGAGCGTTGATCGGTGGAGCATCGCAATTTTCACGTTGAAATATTTTTCTGAAACGGCGACTACGTTGTCGGAGTGTAGTGGTTATTTTGCACTCACTTCCCCATATTTTTCGTCGTTATCCGATTCCACGGTATGGCACGATAAAGTTATCGATGCAGAATACACGATACATCGCGTGTATTTCTACGTAGAAGAAAAAGTCTTTCGATCGTACAGATGGCAACGATGCGATTTTTAAAAAAATCAGCTCTTAACAAAGGGAGCTGTCGAAGTGCAAATCCTTGATTCCGACGAAATATTTCGTAGGAAAACTTTTCACACGTATTTTTATGGTGGTCGACGCGTACGGAGTCTTCTCGAATACTCGATAACCGATCATAAATACGATCTCGAAGTCTCATTACGATTAATTTATTTTACGATTTACGCCACTCTCTCTCACGCTTTATAAACTTTTTATATAAACGATTTATAACCTTCGGAAGAAAAAGGAGAAACTACCGTAAAACGTTTAGCTAAATAATTTAGTGATCATCCGATTGATCGTACGCATTTCAGAATTCAAACGAGGTTGACCGAGGCTTCCTCTCTTCCTGTCAGTCGTTGGGACGCGTTCGATGATAAACGCCCCAAGACGAGACACGATAAGATTTTATATCGAGGAATATGTCGTACGCACGCCTCCGCGTTGTACCTTATCATATATTTGTCATGGAGAAACGCTCGACTTATTCAAAGACGAACGATTAAGTTCGAATTCGCTTGAAATTCAGGGAACGTTTTCAATTCGAGCATTAATCTTCGCCGTACGTAGGTACGCCATTGTATCGGACCAAACCCAAAGCTATCGTTTCTTAAAGTATTTCGATCTAATGACGAAGCATTCCTCTTTCTTTTCTTTCCGTTTCGATTCCTTCCCTCGAACGATCGAGAGATCCACGTAAATCGATACGAAGACGCTCGACTCATTCTCGACACGATCGCCATTGATGCCTCCGCTTGAGAAATCTCGTCTCCGCCGATTTAATAACTTTTCGAGGGATACTTCGTCGATTGTACGCGCGGGTTATTCATCGCCATCAGCGAGATTACGCGACATCGAGGTAATCTTACTCCCTCTTACTTTCGAAGCTGTTGTCCTTTCGAAATGGCACTCGAGGTAAACGTCGTTGAAAGCTTCCGTTCGACGTAGAGAAATCGATGCCACGGATTGGCAGCTCGTACATGAAATCGATGTTAACGCAATTCGAAGATCATAAAAGGCATCCTATTACTACTGTTTTATCAAGAATTAAAATTAATAAGGTCGATTTCGATTTCCAAGCGCGTAACTGGTTTTAACGATTTACCGGTAGTTTTGCGTGCGATCCGTCAAGTTCAAGGACACGTAGAAGCACCGAGAACTCGACAGGCGCGGTACGAGAGAAGCAATGAATTTCCACGTATCGTTAAGCGAAATGGGAATTTTCGTTGAAATTCAAGGGTCGTAAAATTGATATAATTTTCATAGCAGTCCGACGAATTACCCTCCGTTGAAGAGCAGGCGAATCGAGGGAGGGGACACCCCGTAGTCAAGACAACGCGCGGATCTTTTAAAGCGAGGAATAAGTTGAAAAATTATGTGGCCGCGGCGTATATTAAAACTCGTAAAAGGCGGAAAAGAAACGGTTAAGGATTCGGTCGGAAATGCACTTTACGAGTCAGGCATCATTCCGATCCTGAGTGCGCGTGCGCGTGTGTACGTGTTACGAGACGAGAGCAACGACCGACGTGTATCAGTGGACGTGTGAACGAAGCCCCTCGCAATAGCAACGGTAATAAAGCGAGGAACGTTTCGTTTCGTACGTGAAACGATTTCAACTCAGCCCGGTAGCCGGTGCGTACTGAAACTGCAGCCGCGCACTTCGATGCACGCTCGCGTGTACACGCGCGCACGGATACAGAAATACGAATGTTTCTCTGTAAGTGCATCTGTCTTCTTGTCGGTTGGTAATAAGAAACTTTCGTTCGTAGCGCCTTTTCTCTCGCGTAATCGTCATCGTGTCAATTTCTACGCTAACTAACGAGGTTTCTCAAACTTCGAGAAGCACGAGTCGTGGTTTTCGTCCATTTCGCGATACTCGCTTCGTATATATATATGTATATATACGAAGGATTTATATTTATAAAGGGTCATTATTAAATATTGGGTTGCCCGGGAAATTCGTGTCGATTTTGAAGAACGATTTTTTCTTTTTTTTGAAGAAAAAAAATTAATTATACGATATGTATAATTATTTATTATATATATATATAATAAACGATATAATATAAGTAGTAAAATAATAAATAAATTAAAAAATAAAACCGAAAATCGGCACGAATTTTCCGGATAACCCAATATATATATATAAAGGATCTATATTTATATGTTTATATTCGTTAGAGAGAACGCGATCGTTCCTGGTTAGGATCTCTTGCGTGCCGTACGTCTTACTTTGATTGTTCGTTTACTCATTCATTCATTCATTCGTTTCCCCTTTATTCGAAGGATCAAATACGGCTGAGAAATCGAATCTCCGCGGTACCGTTCTTTTGCAGATGCAGCCGCTTCGTGGTCATGTATTTTTCATTTATTTTTCTCACAGATGTACCTTCGAGGAAACTGACGGCTGGGCAACGCTTTATTGATAGTAAATCGATTTCGAGCGTAGATGCGCCGACCGGGTCGTTTATAGGGTCGTCTATACGTTCGTATGTATATTTCATTATAGTATAGTAAGAGCCGAATCTCATTTCCTTTATTTTTGTAAATTTAATAAATAGACAATTTATTTAATCGATTTAAGATAACGTCGTGTGCGATTTTGCAGGTGAAACGAAATCAGCGCGTCCTCGATATAACGTTTTCCACTCGAAACCGATAACACGGATTCGCGTACGAGAAACAGATATTATTTCATTCTTACGGAAGTCGTATCGTTCGACTTGGACGTTACACACGGTTTTCGTATTAAATGGCCAGCTGCGAACAATGCTCCTTCCCATAAACAACATATAAAATTATATTTCTTGTTTCTAGCGTGCAGAAGTCGTCGAGCGGTACGTAGATTGGCAACGCTACAAGACTTATCTTACGTTTGTGCTTCTTGTTTCTTTCGATCTCCCCCAGCGTGCTTTAAAGAATTTTACATATTTTTACGGTTATATCGTCTTCGTAACGTTCTCTCGTAACTTTTACGAATAGAAAACTATCTCGCTGCTCCGGTGACGGAAGATAAGCGTCAAAATGAGATTTTTCCGTAATTTTTTTTCGGTAAAACGCACAAGAGTGAATTTGGATCGAAGAAGAAACTTTACGCGCTTTATATTCGAGTTTGCCATTTCTTAAGAGCAACGGGAGCATCGAAACGCACTCGATGGCATTCTTTCGCTTATTATGGCGTATCGAACTTACGCCAGAACACGATTTCATCGTTTTTACGAGCGGTTCGACTCTTTTTTTTCATCATCTCGATATCGACGAAGAATCAGCCACGAGAAAATAGTCGATCGCTCGGTCGAATCCCTTATGTCTGCACAATCCGCCTGCTCGCGGATATTGCTTCTCTCTGCATCCCCCTTTTAAACGGTTTACCTTGTTCTTCGACGAAAAAGAAAGACGAAGCCCGGCTCCGTAGCTTCGAAGAAGCTTCCAATTTCCGCGCAACCCTTTTCTCTTTCCAAACGTTTTCGCACTTGGGTTCGCGAACGGAAGTGGCCCGAGAAAGGTTAAAATCGAAGATCGAAACGAATCCGCGATGCCTCGATATAGATCTTCGTCGCGTCCCAGTTTCGTTCCCTTCCTTGGCTATCTCGAAACTGCAAATTCTTTCGCGTATCGCGCCAAACGTAGAGAATTCGCGTTACTCCGGCATTTAATAGATAATTCGCGTTCCATCTGAAATACATCGTCGAAAGGGCGATCAAACCACCCTCTGGTTATTCTCTCGTTGTTACATTTAACCCCTTCTTATTTAACTCGACGAAATCCGAAAACAGAAAAAAAACAATAAAAAAAGGGTCGAAATCGGTCACTACTATCAGCAGTTTCATTATCAGAACAAAATTGTCCGCGCCCGATTTTCTGCCCGCGAGCGTGGCTCGTGATATTCATGTTTGGGCCAAAATCTTCATCACGAGTCAGACTCGTTAAAGTGCGGGAAGGGGTTAACGCGAGTCGCTTAATTTAATAGGTATTTACGATACACGAGAGAAACGTTCCATCGTCTCTCGACGATCGTCGCTCTATCCCAAGATTCTCTAATCCTAAGACTCTAATCCCAGGAGAATTCATTGGAATCGGACGCGTTTACGACGCTCAGCCTCGAAGTCGAGGAAGAAAAATGGGAATTCTAAGAACGGTACGTTCCTCGTTTGGCACGAGGTAAGACGCGAATCTTCGTCGTCGTCGTCGGACCTCGGTGACTCACAGGCGTAAGCTTTTCGAGCAGAACGTGGATAGGTGGTAGCAGATGTCGGATCGGTAGACGCCGAAATTGTTCCCATGAATTCGTGCCGGCGAAATCAGCCCGAACAGTCATACGTTTCGCGCGTTCGGTCTCCTCGAATGCGTGCGACATTCGTCTCGAATGGCTTGATTTAAGGGGACGGCAATGAATGCGAACGTGATTCGAATGTTTCCGGAGCGGTGTAGTCGACGACGAGGGGATTACGGAGTTCGCGACACGTGCGATTTATCAAAAAATTTCGCTCGGTGATTTTAAACTCAATGACGCGTCGTCGTACGCTTTTTATACCTTTTATACGCGCGCGCGTCCCGCGATTTTCGGGCCGAAGCTACGCGATATCGCGACGACCCCAAAGTGCCGAGCAATTTACAAAAATCGAATCGTACCGTGGGATGATATCGCGCGCCTCGCAGCGAAGGAGAACGACTTCATTCCCTTCTCAAAATTGTTGCCTCGATTGATGAAGAACTCGTCGAATCCTCGCGCTAATTCGACGTCGACTTGGCAGAGCGCGTACGCGTCGTTGCTCCTTAGAACGCGATGGAAAATATGCGAACTCTCGAGTCGAAGTCGTTCGATCAGAATCGTCGTCTTTGATGGGCAAAGTATCGCGATTTCCCCTTCCTACACCATACGCGCCGTGGAAACGATCAAAGTCCTTCGATAAACTCTATTATTCCGGAGTCGCGCGAGCTCGCGACGCAGAGCGACGCGGTTGCGAGCCTCTCCTCGCACTTTTATCGGGTCCGCGACGATAAAAAGCGATCCCTCGCGTTGCCCTTTGTTCGCCGTGAGAGACATTCGATTTCGCGTCTACCGAAAAGTCACTTTTCTCGATGAGATCGGCGAGAGGAACGGCAAGAGGAAGGGAAGGAACCCTCGAGAAAACCACCACCGACGTCGAGATGCAAAGATCGAATCGAGAGACGAGAAGGCGGTCGCTGCCTACGCGGCGAAAGATCGAGTGACAGCCGTTGGAAGGCGTCGCCCCTGTGGAAAACAAATACCAGCTATCTCCCTGTTAAAACGAGTTCGTTCGATTCGGACGAAAGCGTCGGCGTCGTTTCGAAGCGACTACCGATCTCGAAACCGATCTCGAATCTTCTCGGCCGCGTATTGGCACATACGTAACCTCCTTTCGGCCTCGTTTCCGCAAATCGCTGATCTTCCTTCCACCGAGGGCCGTTCCTCCTTTCGAGGTCGACCCGCTGCGACTACGCTCGATAGTTTCGAGCTGCTTCGACGTGATAGCTTTCGAAAATTTACTGCCGTACGTGCGCTAAGTTAGGGCCGGCAAAGGAGCCGGGTACGGGTCGAGTTACCGGAGAATACGCTTGTCTAACCTGGCCGCTTCCCCACTCCGTTTCCCTTGCTGGTTCGATTTAAAGTTTCGACGGATCGAGAGCCGATCGACTTCCTACGGATCATTCTTTCATGAAGTGGCCATGGCCACGTCGTTTCTGGTTCCTCCTCTCCAAGGAGATCCGACGTATCGATCGATCGATCGATCGATCGAGCCTCTTCATCCGTGTATTACTCAAGGATTCTCGATAAAAGCGATCAGCGAGGGGCCGCGATTATTGTTTTTACTGGATAGGTTCGCTCTCTCTCTCTCTCTCTCTCTCTTTCTCTCTTGGTGCCGTCCTATCGTCGGTTGAAAAATGTGCAATCTCATCGCAGTGTATCGGGTCTTCAAGAATCAAATTTGTAATTAATTTGTACAAGTTCGTAGAAGGTTGTTCGGAAAGTAATTTCGTTTTTTCCTAACAGTTTTCATAAAAACAACATAAAAAACAATGTTTTTTTTTATCAAAAACATGAAATGAACAACCTAACAGTTCTTCTACAAATTTCATCCTTGAATCATACTACGTTGCGATTGTTCGATAAAATGTTCCCTTCGATGGGTTCCAATCTTGGCTGTCGCGCGAGTGAAAAATTTTTCGCGGCTTTTGTTCTTTTTTTTAGACGTTTTTCGAACGTTGCAGCCAATATCTCGTCGAGTCGAATGAAAATTATTGGAAAAAAGATGAAGATGGAAGAAAGATGAAACCACCAGAGACGCGAGTAAGTTGTCGTAGTTCTCGAAAGGACGAAAAGGAAGATTGGTACGAGGGAGTCGCGCGCGAATGGCTACGTCAAGGCGAGTGGTCGAACGACTGGAGGAAACGGTCTATTGGCGTCTATTTTCATTAGAGTTCACTGTTGCTTCCCGCTGTTGCTTGAACGACGATTCGAGTATCCTTCGAAGCATTCCGTTACCGCGATTCGATGGCTGTGTTTCATTCCGTTCGACTTGTAATCTCGCTTTGCATCGAAGACGCAAAGTGCGTCGTTCGAGAGCGTCTCGCTCTCATCGAATTTCTCCTTCGAGTCGCGGTCGAAGCAACCGTCGAGAACCGATCGATCGACTCTCAGGGACGATAGGCGACTTCTAGTCCTCACGGATAGGAGATTTTTTTTCCAACTCGGAGGTTGCACCGAGAATGCGTTATCCGATATTCGCGCGAATATCGAAAAGTTACAACACGATGGCATCACCGCGGTATCGTAATATAAATGTAATTTTAAAAGCAGAATTCCAATCGGTCGGAGCGGAAAATTTAGTCAAATCGAATGACAATGATATTCGATATCCGTTTTCGTTTTCAGCATTTCGTGGCTACGTATTAATATTTATCTCGTCGCGTGAAATAATTTTATGCGTTCCTCCGAATCAACGTTTTTGTAGTAAGCGAGAAATTTCTCGAGAGAGCGTTTCGAGATTAAATGTTCCGTTAAGTGTCTAAGGGTAACGAAGGGGAAAGGCAGGCGATTGGAAAGGTCCGAGCGGAGAGAAACAGTTAAGACGTAGTGCAGGAATGTGCCGAACGAAATTGTATTCTTTGTCTATACTTTAAATAAATTTATCCAGCTGGATACCCAACTTTTGGATGAAAGATTCTATCCCTATTTCTCAATCGATCAACTCGAATAACTATATAATAATCTTTTATTTTATTAGGTTGTTCGGAAAGTAATTTTGCAACGTACGTAAACACGCGATATAAGAAGGTACGCGTCTGAAAAGGGTTAACGCGGTACCTTTACTCCCAGTTGGATTAAACCGTCTCGTAGGAACGCGTCGAAGGCCCGTCGGTACCCAAGGAGTGAAATAAAAAGGATCGAACGGCCATGGTGCCCCCGCCCCCCTCTCCCACTGGTGGGAGGAAAAGAATGTCGTTTCGGTGGACCGAGGGCCAGAGTCGGGTGGATCAATCCCTATCGCCCGCTATAAATCCAGGGAGGTTTAAAGGATGCCGTTAATGGATTCGGATCGTATATCTGCTTGGACATCGATGGCGATCGATCGATTTTCCCCGAAACTAGCGCGAAGTAGATGGACAAGAGATCGCTAGGGAAAGTCAGAAGGGCGGAAACGGAGGGAGGGAGAGAGCCGAGAGATCGGAGGCGCCATCGCGCGAACGAACGCGCGCAGAGGCGAGGCGAAACGCTCGATGTCGAGTTTATGACCTATCGCGTAATTGCTCGTAAGGCAACGGAGACTCGACGTCTCCTCGTAAAGAAGACAGCTACGCCGTATTTCGTTTCAAAATCCATCGTGGTATCGGAGATGCTCTTCCGCGTTACGTGCGAGATCCTTAACCGATCGCTCTTCCAAAATCGTTCTCGGTCGAATATTGGCTTGACGGGGAAGTAATTTCGCAAAGTATTATCTATTTCGCGAGTAAATAGATGGTGTTGTTTTAATTTTTTTTAATTTTTTTTTTAAACGACTTCCAACGACGACTACGAATCACGATGAACGAAATGGAAGATATATATCGTGTCTCGCGAACAATACTCGTTGTATTCGAGAAGGTAGAAGGTATTGGGTAAGGTAGGTATTCACGATTTGGATGGTAATACGCGGATGACGTAAAGGATTATCTATAAACGCTCGGAATCGATTTACCGCATTAGGAAATCTGGAAGAAGCAGCCACGACTGAGTTCGACCGTGATGAAGTTCTAACTGACTCTAGACATTGCAATTCGTTGGCAACGGCTCGTAAAGAAAGAAAATAAACGGATTATTATTCATAGAGGTTGCCGCCAGTTACGAAGTTTATCGAGATATTCGCCTTTGTTTCGGGTAAACAGGAATAACGAAATTTATGATTGGCGGTGGTTAACAAACGCTAACGACCGCTAATCGTTCTTTACTCGCAACATATAGTATTGCGATCGATCGAAGTTTCATTGTTGTTTTTTTTTTTATAAAAAATTGTGTTTCGAACGTTTCGTTCCTCGTATTTTCTCCTTCGATTTCTACAAGTATTTCGACGTAGGAAAGAGCAGGCGGATCGAGAGGCGACGGTATTGCCGGGCGTCGACCACCTCGTGAAACCGATTTCCTGCCGTGGATGTTTCTGGATGCGCTCGCGCTTGGAAAATATTCGCGCTGCATCCAGGCTTCATTCGGTTGACCGCGCGTTTCGATTTCCCATCGACGCTGTTACGAGCCCTCTTCGTATCCACGTACAAAGTAGAAACGAGAGACTCTTTCGTGATCGTTGCAGTATCGCCGGCTAGCCGTTAGATTCAGACAAGACGGAAAATTCTCGCGTCGATGGTAAGGAAGACGGTGAATCGATTCTGCAAAGGTTGAAATCCAAGCCACGCGAAGTCGTTAAGGTGCTGCGTCGAAAATAAGAAGCGGACCCAGAGATCGTTAGGTATAACGATACGTACGTGACGATGGCTGCCGTTGCGTTTAACCTAAGCCGTTTTCTTATCTCTTCTTTTTCCTTTTTTTTTTTCGTGAGTTCGACGAAGAGCAAACGATGCTTCCGCGATTCGTGCGAATGCTTCGAAAGGCGCGATTTATGCGTTCTCTTTCCGTCTTCCTCCCACGAATCGGAGATTCGCAACGATTGGAAGTCGTTCCCGCGAAAGCGCGGTACTCGGTGGAAATTCTTCTCGCGAGCGAAAAGAGATAAAGAAATTCGTCGAATTATTTTTGCACGCGGGAAATTGATTTTGCGTATCGTCGATGGCGGTGTATCGAATACGGCTAATACACAGTACGGCACGTACATCGCCGTTGCAGAATCTGATAGAAAATGTTTCATTTCGCGTAGAGCGAGAGCGTAATATTCGCGAAATGTATTCGTCCCGGTACTTCGGCTTTCGTATTTCAGAAACGTCGAATCTAATTCCGCGAACATTCAAATATTCTTTACGATGATATTTTTATTCGCTTTCGTATTTGGTCAGTTCGTATCGTGGATATATCGTACGTACGGGCGTTTCTCGCTACACGGCGAACGGTTTATCCGATAAAATTGTAATTTCGTCGGATGACTAATGCGAATTCGCGGTATAAAACGATTCCCGCGTAGGATATATTTTATTGCGTAACGTAACTTTGAAACGTCGTAGAAATTAACGTACGTGCGGAGCGTCGTTCGCCGTTACTATCTAGATAAGCTTTACTTTTTCGTTTTGGAAAGAACGCCGTTTTATAATTCGACGAGAAAGTAGCGGGAAACGCGAGTTTCATCGTCGAACCGCACGGACGGAAATAGAATTTTTATATTCGAAACGCGTGCCGTCTCTCGTCGAAATCTTGTCAGATATCGTCGTAAAGCGGCGGCTAGGACGCGCGCACGACCAAATGTCACGGAATTATTCGTCGCGTGGATTATCTTTCGTTTTTAATCGCGCGTTTCACGCGAGCTGTGCGTCGTAACGCGTAACTCGAAGGCTCGCTATTTTTTTTTTGTTTTCTTTCTTCCTCGCAGCATCCATAAACGTATTTACGTTCGATACATCGTCAAATCGATCGTATCGACGAGCACGATTTATTCGCGTAGAAATCGTTTGGACGATACCGCTTCTACGCTTTTGCAATTTTTTTTCTCTCTCTCTCCTGTTTCTTTTTTCCCCTTCCCTGTATTTTACGTTTTGTTTTAATAACTTTCGAACGGGTTCTCGACACGTTGCGGTTATTAATGAACGGTGGAGCGTAAGCAGTCCGTCGGGAAAGGGAAGTGCGCGCTTCTAAAAATGGGTGGGTTCAAGTTCGTTTCGGTAACTTTTCCTTCGTTTACGTTGGTCCCTCAGGAAAGGAGGACAAAGAGTCTCGCGGACGGGCTAAAGCACGACCGAGTACAAAAGGAGCGGAGAAGGTAGTTCAGCACTTTCAAAGAAATATCGCTCGGTGGATATAGAACTACGGTAAGAATGGTTGGACTCCACGGCGAAGGGAGAGAAGAGCTCGTGTAGGTGGAGAAATGGAGGACAAAACGTAGGGAGTCCGGACGAGTCGAAGAGTCGCGAGAGACGGCGGAACGCGAGACGAAGTAACCGAGTGACGCGGTAGCTTGTCGAATATCGATTTAGTCGCGCATCGGATCGCTTCTACGAACTTTTCGCGAGTAAAATTTGCCAACGGTCTGCGTTTTTGATCTTCGTTTCCATCCTTTTCCCTCCTTACCGCGCGGTTCGCGGTAGGCCGAGAACGAGCGAGATAGAAAAAAAGAGAAGGATGGAAGAAGGAAGGACGAGAAAAAAGCAAATTTCGCACTACTCACGAGCGACCATACAACGCATCGTGCTGCTCTTCTCGTATCGTTTGCTTTTTATTTTTACAGCGTATGAAACGCAACCGCAACGCTCGACATCGCTTCGCGAACGATACTATCGCGCGCAAAAACGTGTGATTGTTGTTAGAAGCAAATATGACCACAAAACAATAATAATTCAATGCGACTGGACAAAATAATGACGATATAATATAATATAATATAATAACGTAACGATTAGAGAAAACGGTGGATGGATTACGGAGTTCGCGACACGTACGATTTATCAACAAAATTCGCTCGGTGATTTCAAACCCAAACGCGAGGTATAAAAATATTTGTACGCTGTCTTTATGCGAGAGCGCGAGTTTACTGTTTTCGATCGAGAGCGTTTTCATACCGTACGCACTTTTTCCGTTGGTTCCTTCTAGCACCTTTCCAATAAATAACGATCCTTCTCTATTTCGGTTACTAGAAGAAACCAACCACGTATCTGTCGTATGCGATGCCACGGTCGCCACAAACGTTTTCCTCCATTTTTCCGGCGATCGGTTCGCTTTTTACGAATCGCTCGCGTGAAGGATTTTTTCGGAGGAACCGGTCGATATTTATCGCTTCCGACCGGTTCGGAACGAACTCGCGGCGGATTTATCGGGCTTCCAGCGTAATCGTCGCTGGAGTCGAAAATAATCGCGGTAAATCATCGATACTAGGAGCGCGTTCCTTCTTCGCGCGACTCCGCTTCCTTCCTTTACTCTTTCCGTACGCCGTAACTCCATTAACGCGATCGATCGAAGTTGCCTCGCGTTCGCCACTTCGCGCGATACCGCGCGCCCTTACCATTTTCCAATCTCGTATCGCGTGGCAGCGAGGGACGCCGCAGGGAAACGATAAAGGATAAAGTTGACAGGCAACGACGCCACCCGGAACTTATCGATTCGCTTTCGAAGCGGCTTGTTACGCTCGAGAATGATCGACTGCTTGTCGGCAGAATGCCCTTCGATTACGGACTTCCTTCCCGAGCGGCCGTCCCGGCATCTTTTAACCGTTTCGCTCCGAACGGCGGATATATCCGCCATCCGCGTAGCAGCCACCCGAAGACGAACGCCGGCATGGACACTTATTACTTCCGCATATTCTGCATTTTAATGACGATCGCGTATCCAGTTCACTTTTGGCGCGGAGTCACGAGTCAAAGAGTTAAATCTCATCGCGCCGACTGTCCTTTTCATCTTCCGTCTTTCTTCCGCTCCTTCTTTTTTCTTGCCGCTTTACGAGACCCCTCGGTGAGCCACGACCACGTGTTTCTTCTTTTTTCTCTTACCCCTCCGCTCCCCTCCCCTCCCACTGTCCCATCCACCTTCCTTTTTCTTCCCTATATAACCAGAGGCCACGCGGTGCAACGTAGGCGAAAAGCGAGGTACTGCAGAAATATTATTTTAATTAACCGTCTTCCTCGTGGCGTGTCCTTCGTCCCGCTCTCGCACTCTACTTACCCTCTTCCGACCGGTTGGCCGGATCCGTGGTAGCACTCGCATTTTCTATACCTCCTCCGTACTCTCGCCCCGTATAATATTATTATCGGTGCATTTATAATCAAAAACCTAAAGCAATTAATTCTCCGTCTCGTCTACTCGTCGCCCTCGACTCGCCCTCTCGTCGTCTTCGCATTCGTCGTCTCTCGTGCGACCTTCCTTCTTCCTTCCTACGCCTCTCACTACCCTCGCCGCCTCTCGATCGATCGTCAGCTTCGCGAGCTTCGCCGAACCGTCCGGTCGAGACTCTTAACGGCGTGTTATTTCGTTGAATTCCACGACTCTACTTTGACCTTCGTTCTCAGTGTTTCAGCTTTTACGGTTCTGACGGACTTAAGGTATTCCAGTTGTAGCGACACCGATTTCTTTCGTATTCTTGTGCCTCGTTATCGATAGCTGTTGAAATCACAGAGTGATTTTTGTCGCATCCTAAGCTCCAGTCTGTCACTACAAGGGTTAAATCGGTCTACCGATCTTCCTACTCGAGAAAACGTACGTCTTGACATAAAATGAATTATCGTAAATAAACGTGATTTTTAATGTTATCGGGTTGCAGCTTTTACGGTTCTAATAGATTTAAGATATCCAAGCCGTAGCGATATCGATCTTTTTCGTATTTTTCCTGCCTCGATATCGAGCACTATGGTAGATTTTTACCCTCGAGACTCCAAGAAAAGTGTATACACTTTCATTTTCCATTCTTCATTATTGCCATTAACTACCCTCGCCGCCTCTCGATCGATCGTTAGCTTCGCGAGCTTCGGCCAACCGTCCGGTCGAGACTCTTAACTTTTTCCACCGTCGAAGACTCCACCGCGCTTACCCGTCCTTAGTTCCACGGAAACGAGCACTCGCGATACTATCGCCGAGGGGAAGTGACGCAGAAACGATGCACTCGTCTCTCTCGCCTACGTCCAGAGAAAGGGAAAGAGGAACAGCTGCGACGCGGCGGAAGAAACAGGTGTCTCCGGGTTCGAGCGATTTCATTGACCCTCTCAGGGCCACCGTCTCGACGTCGTTCGCCCGCGCGGCTGGAACATTGGCGAAACGACGGAAAATACAGGAGGGGAACAAGGCGAACTTTATGAAAAGAGAAAACCTTAAGCACCGTCGCTGCTACGAGAACGCGTCGTCTGGCATCGATCGATACGATCTATAAACTGCCAAATCTCGTCGTATTTGGGAATTTTTTTTTCGCTTTCGCTACGCCGCAGAGGGACTTGCCGTTCTTTCTTTCGTGGCTTCGAACAGCTTCGATGTTTGATTACGATACGCTTTGTTCAGGATTTTCTCGCGTATCGATTCGCCAACGATCGAACGAGGATGCAACGATTGATACTCGATCGGGATACTTTCGATCGACGTCGTCGACGTTTCTCAATTTTCGTGGTTCGTTTCGCGCAGGTCTCGGAGTCGAAAGCGAAAAAATAAAATCGCCT
Source organism: Liostenogaster flavolineata (assembly GCA_025433975.1). Lineage (NCBI taxonomy): Eukaryota > Metazoa > Arthropoda > Insecta > Hymenoptera > Vespidae > Liostenogaster > Liostenogaster flavolineata. Next base: position 1,282,244 of record JAITYT010000166.1, read on the forward strand.
TCGTGGTCGTTCGAGTCGTTACGCGCGACGCACGGTCACGTTTTTCTCCACATTCCGCGTTCCCTCTTTTATTCGAATTTTGTCTCGATTCTTCTCGGTTGATTCGTCGTCGTCATCGCGGCAACGGCTGCATCGATTCCGCCTTTTAAAGCGGTTTACGTGGCCGTGGGATCCGCGTTTGGACGTATCTCGCAATTTCTCGCAAGGTCAACGCGACGCGCTAGCGAATTCGTTTCTCGTCCGGCGTATCAATTGGAATCGCTCGGAGATCGATTCCCCTCGCTAACGTAATTCAAATTTCCCCTATCGGTTTATCGTATCGCGTGTCTTCTATGGTAATGCCGGGAGTCGTCGTAAACGCTCGTACTTGCGTCTCGATAAAACTCCCCGATCTTGTTACGATCGGACGGAAAGAGCGACGATTACGCATTTTCGATGAGCGCCGCGTTAAATCGCGTTAGCCGTGAAACGACGCTGAATGCCGACGAGGCGACGCCCTTCGCGCGCGAGAGAGACAGAGAGAGAGAGAGAGAGAGAGAGAGAGAGAGAGAAAGAAAGACGAGCTGAAATTCTTAAATATGCAGCGCGAACAGTCGTTCCTGCTCGTCCCTGGAGCGGATCCAGCTTTTCCATTCGCTCGTGCTACGGACTTCGCGAATTTTTTCGCAAAGGATCTACTTACCGGGTCGCGTTATGCCTCGGGGATTAGTTGGAGTTGTGCCAGGCGCGCGGGGAAACGGAAAAATATGCGCGCGTTCGTTTGCGCCGCCGAGTAATAACACGCAAGACGAACGGTCGAGTGCATTCTGAAAACGCTTTTTCCGCCCGATCTAAACTCTCTCTCTCTCTCT
>JAITYT010000166.1:1283261-1293627 GCA_025433975.1 Liostenogaster flavolineata
CTTCCTTCCTTCCTTCCTTCCTTAGCTTCCACGTCGAGACCGTCTTAATGCATTGCGGCAAAACACAAAGCGAACGCTCCGGAGAGAATCGTCCCGGTGGATTAAATTTTGGTCTAATTCGTAAAGTGCCACGCGAACTTAGCGCTCCTTAAGTTTCTCGTTGAAACGAGCGGGGCAAGCAACGGGACCTGTCGTTATCGAGGCACTTCGTTACGTCCCTAGGTCCAACTCCATGGACCATCGCGAGCTCGACCTTTCGTCGGATCGATAGAGATGCACTGACGTAACCGAGTGCACCGATGACGGATCCCTCCAAGGTAAAAACGTAGCTGCGATTCGTTCGGTCGTTCCAATATCGCTATTTAAATATCGGCCAATTTTACGCATCGACGACCCTCGCCATTCTCCATCTCTCCCCCCCTCTCTCTCTCTTTCCCTCTCTACGAGCGATTTTCTTCATTGCCTCTCTTTCCTCTTTGCAAGTTCGTCCAAGCTTTTTCCTCTTCTCGATCTCATTCTCGATTGTTCGAACGATCGAGAACGATTACACGCTCGTTTACGAGCGATGAAAGCCAACGAGAGACCGGGGCAATGCGGCTTGGTTGGCGGATCATTAGTCCGGCCTACCGATACGTTTTATGAAAATTTTCCTCGGCGCTCCTAACGTTAATGGCGCGGTTCGTTGAATCCTTTGTGACTTTTCACCTTAATGAGAGAGAAACAAAAGCGAAGGGCCGGTCTAACCGGGGTCGAACCACGCCGTCGAAGCGGAGAATCGATTTTCTTTCGAAGCGCGATCCCATCCCCGCAATTCAAAACTTGGAAGAGATAACGCGTATGAGCCGTGAATATTTAATGCCTGGTACAACCTATTCACGGTTACCGTCTCGCCGCCCGTTCACCGCTAAAACCGTCGTCGAATAAATGATAGAGCTGTCCGTTCGTCCGTCCGTCCGTCCGTTCGACCGCCATAACGAAGGCTCACGTTTCGTTCGATCTCGTTTACTCCGAACCGCTTCGCTATGCTTTTCTTCTTCCACTCGTTTCCCTTTACGTTTACCGTCGCTACTCGATCTTCTACGAGCGCCATCCGTTCCTATCTTTCTCTCTCTCTCTTTCTTTCCTTTCTTCCTTCCTTTTTTATTTCTCGGTTTTCGTCTTGCTCGTCCTCCGTCTTCGCTTCTTTCGAATTCGATTCGATTTTCACGACCGCCGTTGTCGTCGTCTCTCCCATTTCCGCTTAAGTAGATTTACGTCGTGCCAAGGCATTTTCGATACCTTCTGTCGTCGTCGTTCTTCCGATCGTAAGGGTGTAGTGTTTGCGTCCGCGCGGCTTCGAATCGCTAAGGAATAACGTTTTCCAGCTTGACGATACCGATTCTATCGAGATCTTCTCTCTTTTCGTTCCTTCGCGCACGAGTACCACGCTTTATCTTCGTCCGTTCGAATCTTTTGCCTTCGAATTAACTTCATCGGGTTGTTCGTTGAGAATTCGACGACTCGCGATTCCGCGCGGTCGTTGTCTTTATAAAAAATCGATTATATCGATATATCCATTGCGTACACGTTATTGGTATTTATGGTACACGTTAAACTCGATCTTCAGGCCACGTGTACCACATCTACGCGTACAGGTACGTTGTACGCGAACCATATGGTCTGAACGGCAAGTCGAGCAAAAACGGTTTGGCACGGAACGTGTTAGAAGCGATGCCTCGATTATTTCTTGAAAAAGCAAAGGGCCAAATTATTCGGTCGCTCGAATAACGCGGTAGGAGAATCGATAGCGACGTAATTACACGATTTATCTACGGTATTCGTAGATGAGATTAACCCGTGTAACATCGTTACGGCTGAACTTGTCCGTTTTAAAATTGCACGTAATTAGGATAAAATGCTCTTAACAAATCTCTTTGTTACGTTCGATCGTTTCTCATATAACTCATATACGTTCTTTTCGTATAACTTCGGATAACTTCTTCTTTACTTTCCGTAGTTTCGACCGATCCGTCCACGAATTTACGTCCTCTGGAAAATCTGTCCCTGGTTCCATCCGGTTCTCAGGATTCTCCGCTTCCTTGACGGATTTCCACTCGTTGCGAGCCAACCGTGCGACGGAGCATCGTTATCCGGCTATAAACAAGCGACCTAGCGTAGTACGTGCAAATCGCTCCAGTCGATAACATCGATTTCGGTTTTAGTTTCGAAGTTTTGGACCGCGCGTCGGTAGCCTGCAGTTTCGAAGTTCGTCCACGTGCGACCGATAGCCCAAGTTTCTAATTCGAGAAAACGACCGCACGCGCGCATCCAGCGTCTGGACGACGTAGGGTAAATTTCTATCCTCTTCGTTAGCGTGCCTCTCAATCTTCCGACTATATCACTTACCGCCTCGTCGACGGTCAATTGTACGCGTACTTTTACGAAAAAGAAGCCGTTTAATTATTCGCGCAGACGTCTTCAAGTACGTTCGTTTGGTCTGGCGCTTGGTTTCCAGGTTTGCTTTTCCTCCCTTAGCTCGAGACGCAAACTTTGCGAGGTAAAGCACCACCTGCTACGACGACGATTGCCTCTGTGCACATAAACGCACTGGGTTTCGCGACGAACGACTACAGAGACGATCGAGGCAATCGCGATTACTATCGAACGACGAATCGAGGTACGCGCCATGCTGAATTTCGTTGATCTCCACGATTCAATTTTGACCTCACTTTTATGTGTTTTACCTTTTACGGTTGTAATAGACTTAACCCGTTACCTGCTTTTGACCCAATCATTTTGTTCTCTACGCTCTTTTTAAACATTTTTAAATAGTTTGATCGGAAAATTCTCATAAATGAAGGAGTTACACCACTTTCCCTGGAAACTTACTTTCGGCCGAGTACCATCACGATTAAAACAGGGAGGGATAGAAAAGCAAATAGCATTAAAACAGGTAAGGGGTTAAGGTATCCAAGCTGTAGCGATACCGATCTTTTTCGTATCTTTGTGCCTCGTTATCGAGTACCATCGTACATTTTTACTCCCAAGACTCTAAGAAAAATGTCTATGCTTTCATTTTCCATTTTTCATTTTTCATTATTCATCCCTTTTCAACTTTGTCTTCGATTACGCTCAAAATGAATCGAAACAAAAAGGAAGAAATGTTCGAAGAAGCCTTTCAAACAACTTCGAACAACTAACTCAACGCGAACGTTCCTATGAAGTATATCGAGTCATTTTTGAAGGTAGCTCCAATTTATTAGTCGAAGGATCGCGTCGGTAGTACGAGTTAATAAATCGTAAAGCAAACTACGAGCATCGTTCGGCGAACGTTCGAACCAACGGTGCACCGCTATGGACGTTATTACGTGAACCGATGAAACTTCGAATGGGATTAGCTCGCAAGCGTGCGCCTGTCGCGAGTACAGCGGTGGGTAAGAGCTTCTCGTTCGAGCACGGTTATCGGGAGCATTCCAATGGATCACTCGGACGTAACGATCGATCGGTACACCGTATACCAGTCGACTGTTCCTTCAATCGGACATTCCCGAGTTACGTTACGATTCCGAACGCGCGCATACGTCCTCTTAACCCTTCAAGCCGGTATAGGAATTTAAATGCTCGGGCCCTACTCGCGATATTTAATTTTTTTTTAAGTCTTCCTTTTTGCAGCATTGCGAAAAATAATTTATATATTTTTAAGTATTTATTCTAAAATTAAAAGAAAAATTAACCTTATGTTAAATTGCTTACTCTATTAAGTAATGATATGCGCAGTGAGGCTTGCCGACTGCGACGTACCACGTACCGAGAACCGCGCAGAGGGGTTAATACGTTTCCTCGAAATATCGAACTCGTAAATTGAGCTTATCGCGTCGATTCATCGCGAATTATTCCCCATCGTATCCAAGAATCTTCGTAATTAATTGCGGAGGCAGTCGAGATTTTTTAGCGAGTTTTTCTTCGCGACTCGCCTGGATCGAACGATGTCGAGTGACGACAACGCCGGTCGTTACGCATTCTCGAAAGGACGCCGGGCATTTATCGGCCCTTTTCAGGGGCTTTCCCACGAAATACCGAAACCATTTCGCCCCGAAACACGTTGGCACGTCTGTATCTAGGAACGTAGGACGACCAGGACCGCGTTGAGAACGTCGACACGTGTCTGCTCGCATTCGAGTCCAATCCACTAAAGCGAGCGACGAAAGCAGTACGGAACCCCTGCGAAGGAATTTTCTCCAATTTTCGAATTCGGCCGAGCACGATGATCGGATCCGCTTCGAATTTCTGACCCGAATGGAAATTATACTCTTTCGAGACGTCCACGGCGGAGGAAGGCTCGAAGCCTTTTCGACCATTTTTCCTTAATAGATTTGACGATGCAGAGGAACGTCGCTTGGCAATGGAGGGGACAGGAGGCGAAGAAGAGGAAGAAGCCGAGTAAGAAGGAGACGAAGCGAGAAAGCCACGAATAAAAATTAGGAATCGGTCGTACGCCGAACCTTTCTCACGGTCGAAACTCTTGATCTGATCGAAAATTTCTCGAACGTTTTTCGAAAATAAGCCAACGGCGTGTAACGAGCCAATCGTGTCTCTTTCTTCCTTCTATCCTTCCTTCTTCTCCAAGTACTGCTTCCAGCATCGTCGTTTCGAAGGTAAAGTCGAGACGGAGGAGGACGCGTGTCGATTAGGTATCCGCGTAATGCGAGGCTACGACGATATCGGCCTTAGCTGGGCTCCATATAACGCCAGCCAATCTCGGGGCGAAAAAGAAGAAAAAGAAGACGAGGAAGAAGGAGAAAAAGCGACGAAAGCACGAATAAAAATTAGACAACGTTCGTACGAGAATAGCGAACTTCTCTTAAGATCGAAACCCTTGTTCTGGTCGTTCCTCGAACGTTTTCGAGGGTAAGAATGTTCATGTCCATCCAACGGCGTATAACGAGCCAATCGTAGAGTTCGCAGCGTTCGCATCGTTCGCTACGTTCAATCTTGCTTCTTCCTTCCTTCTCTCCAAGTACTGCTTCCAGCATCGTCGTTTCGAAGGTGCAGTCGAGACGGAGGAGGACGCGTTTCGATTAGGTATCCGCGTAATACGAGGCTACGACGATATTGGCCCTAGCTGGGTGCAATATAGCGCGAGCGAATCTCGGATAGGATGGATACGGATAGGAGGAGGAGGAAAAAGAGGAGTTCTCATTGCGATCGAGCTAACGGAGGGAATTTTTTCGAGGGGGGCGAGACGAAGAGGGAGGAAGACGACGGCTGAAAGTCTCATCGAAAACCTAATACGATGGTAATCAGGGCCGAGTCTCCTTCGAATCTTTCGTTTACCAGCTTTCCACCGCGCTGATCCGCCTGCCAGTTGGTCTCCCCCTCTTCACCGTCACGCGCCTGTCGACATTGAAAATTTATCGGCGCCTCGACGCTGGCCGATCTCGACTGCACGACCGTCTTCAACGGAGAATCCGTCGGGTCCTATCGACGCTCTCCCTCTGCTCGTCGTCCATACCTTTCTGTCGCGTCTCGATGGAAGCGCGGGACAAAACGAGCGTCGTGCTTTTCGACGGCGCGCCACGCAACGACGAAGCTGTTCCCTCGTTCAACCGCCACGCCGTCGTTCGATCCTCTCCACCGAGGGTCTTTTTTTTCTTAGCACGAAATACGAAAGAACGACGCGAGGTCCTTCCACGTTTTTCCTCCGAGGTTTTTTTAGACGTCTCTCGCCGAACGATTTTTCTCGCGAATGGTTCGAAGAAAGTTCCTTCCCTCCGTTTAAAAATACGATAAAAATTGATGTGCCAGGAAGGACTTTATCGAAGCCGTTGAATGCGACATTCTTCTCAGGCTAGGAAATCGCATGGTTTCCAATTTTCGCGAAGCTGTCGCTACCGAAATTGAATTTTCTCAAACGGAACGCGATTTTAGGCAAATTCGCTTCTCAAGGCGTCCTAACGAGGGAAAACCCGACGTTTAGAGGCAAGAGAGACGAATCTCGTCGCGAAGGACCCGCCGAAAACGATTTCGCCGGCATGCGAGTCCTAACGACGTCGTTCCGCGCGCCAGTCATCGGATTCTCGACGACGTCGCCGATATTTTCGACGAATTCTCCTCGAGAGGGTTCTCGCGGCTCGGCCCTTGGTGAAACGACGCCTGCGAGCTCTCGAGACGAGCTCGCGCGCAGCCTGCAACTTTTTACGACTAATCGAATGAAGGAGCGAGAGCCGAGCGTCGCGCGAGTCGAGAAGAAAACTCGAGGCTCTCTTTTTCTTTGTTCGTTCGTCGACGTTCGTTCGACCTCCTTAACAAGGTGGGACTGATAATATTATACATACGCCTAGTCGTTAGCGCTAGTCCGTAACACTTTTTAAATCAGCGATTGAAACCTTTTTCTTTCGAAAATGACGAGTCCTCTATCATCCAGAGGGAAATTCCATCCGTCCGTACTGTGGAGTTTATTAACCTGGTAACCGGTGAATAGAGAGCAATGATAAGTAACGTCATCGCACTTCAGGTAATAAATGAAAATTGTTTTTAACTTATTGATACATAAAACGTAATGCGATCAACGTAATACGGTTAATTTCAATGACGAACAATTACCCAGTTAACGGGTTAATGTAACATACAATATATCGTCGAAATAAAAATGGGATCATCGAGCAGAAGGCAGTCGGTTAATAAACGAAGGAGTTTGACACACACTCAGAAACATACGCACAGTTTGGTCGTTTCTAGAAGCTTCGGCAGTTGCTACGAAAACGATCATGCATCCGCTTCGCTCTCGCTCGCTCTAAAGTGACGCGCGATCTAGACGCGTGTCCTTGAAATGCCGAGGGTTTAGACCATCCAAGCGCTAGAGCGTCCACACCCTACGGAACCAATTCGCAAGAACGAAGCGATCGAGACACCCTCGAAAGCGCCGAGACGCGGCGACGTGGAGCAGCTGCCATTTCGTTTCCATCCTTTTGATCTTGTTTCGTGGTCGAACTGGAAAGAAAACGCGGAAGAAATCTCGAACGATAACGGCGCCGCGGAAATATTTTATCGTCACGGGAGGAGCTTGCCTTTGTCGCTTGCCAGGTAAAATGTTTCTCCGTTCGACTCGTCCATTTTGCTCGAGACGGGCGAGCGGCCGTGCGGTCGCCTGCCTCCATTGTACGCGTCAGCTCCTCGCGGATCGCTTCTTCTCTCCACGGGCACGCGCCATTTTCCTGCACTTTTCTCCCGAGGTATCACGGGCTACCGTACCTTTTCCCCGCGACATTACCAAGAGTTTTCCCATAAAATATCCCGTAGTCGAATGGATCGGCTCTCTTGCTCTTCTAAACACCCCTCTCCCCCTCTTCTTCTCCTCCTCGACTCGATTCTACCATTGTGCGGCGCTCGGTTAGTTGGCTCGCTCGGCTACCGCCAAAGTATTCCACTACGATTTTCATCCACTTCCCATTCGGAGCGGGAGAATTGGAAGGAGAAGAAGCGGACAAGACGCTTCGTAACTCTCCTCGCCTCTCTCGCGCCGCTGCCGAAGATTTTGCGTCCGTCGTTCCGATGGGAACGTTCGACGCCACGTGGAATCGATAGACAAGGTCGTTTCGAGTTATTTTCGACCAACGTCGTTTCCTCTGTTACGGCGAGGTCGGTTTTGCGTCCTAGGAATCTTCTACACGTCGAAGCTTTTCTTTTTGGCGCGACATCGTCGGCGTGGAAAAGTTCTTCGCGTTACGTCGGCGCGACGGAGCAAATTTTCAATGATAATCGAACGACGCGTACGTACCTCGAATTTCGTACGTGAATTTGCAAGTAACGAGAGGCTGCTGCAGGATCAACGCGAGAGTAGTCGTCCCGAGCGTTCGCTACGAAGGAATTCGATATCGAAACCAAGCCGATACGATCTTTAATTATTTTTAAATACGAGAGAGTCGTAAAAATGGGTTAACGCGTCTCGGAGTCTTAGCTCCGTGTTAGACTGACGAAACGGTTCGGCCTCTTCGTACGTACAATCGGCACGGCATCGTCAGTTCACGAAGGTCCATTTTTGTTCCTCTAGAGAAATATAAAGGAACAGATATATATTTGTTTATAAAAATGACGAGTCGCGCGAAAATCAAAAAGATAGGGATACGAAGCGAAAGCTAAGTAACTTCGCCATTGACTTTGTTTTAATGTCTTACTTTTCATACGTAAATGTACGAGAGTTGCACGATCAATAACAATTTTTGAATAGTTTGAACAATTTGAAGAATAAAATATAAAAATATTTTATTTAAGACAAATCGTCGAAATTCTTTCGTATTATTTCTTTGATCGTGTCGACGTTTCGTAGAACTACGGCCTTCGAGCACGCATACGGATATACTTGGGAAACGACGTACTTACGCGCTCATTGAAAATCTGTGTACGACTGTTCCAATTTCGTGGAGATTATCGTGGAGGATATTACGCGTTCTTAACCAATCGTTATAGATAAACGAACTACCTTTGAGAACGACTCCGTAGTAAAGTACCTTACGCAGCGTGTTTTTAAAGATATCGTACGTCGTTTCTCTTCCACTGTCAGGACGAAATCGGTATCCGATTCGGGCGTGTCTCGCAGGCATCTTTCTCGGAATGGAAAGTTGCCCTGTCTCCGGAAGGTAAGTTCGCATCGCGAACGTTTAATCGTTCCGCCACGGTGGAGTAAATCGAAGGCTTCGCTCCTTCTACGAACGAACGAATTGGAACGTCGTTTCCAGTTAATTGCGTGATCAAGAGCAATCGCATTTTAATTTCGAGACCGTCGGGACGAATTCGCCTCGTTTCTATTCGCGCGGAGACTGGACCAGGCCAATTTGATGGCAAAATTAAACTCACGATAGTGTAGGATATTTAGTATAAGAATAGAAAGTCGCCGTATCTTTATCTATGACGAGAGTCGTCTTTGGCGCCTGATCTTTTTACGTTTATAAACTGAGAGTTTTCTCAGTTCGTTTTGGTTCGTCTCCGACACGACACATCTTCGCACTGTATCTGGAATAAAAAAGTCGTACGAAAGTTGATTGACGTTTTGGGACACGGATAATACGAATATTTTGAGTGTTTCTTTATAACAACGACAGCACATCCCGCCAGCGTCCAAAAGAAGGAAGATCATATTTTTCAAATTTACATTACATAAAATAAAAAAATTTTTAATTTTAAATACATGCACACATACGCGTAAATATTCTCTTATTTTCTTGATTTTGTTATATCGTAACGGGTAATGGATTAATGGACTCGAAGATGAATTCTTCGCGCAGATAGTTTAAGTCCGTTACATTTACAGTCCGTCGTAATGAAAATATCCGCCGTGTCGCTTGTAATTTCACGTTTAGTTCGTATTCATCTACGCGCACGTACGCGTAAAGAAACTCTCGACGTACCCGAACGAACCCCGATTAATCGACGATGCGTTGTACGACGCGCATCTACGCGCCTTTACGAGGTACTTCGGATTAATCGGCTTATTCGCGCCTCCGTAAAGGCGTGTTTTTAATAACGCGGTGCTCGTCCTCGCCGTTACACGGAACGGCTCGTCGCCGCGTTAAAAGTGGCATCTTCGAATTAATACGTTTCTTACGCGCGGCAACCTTCCATTATCCGGCTTTAACGCGCGGTCGCAAAAGCACGCTTAACGCCTCGGCATTGCTCGTAAAAACGCACGAAGACACCGCGAAACGTCTTACGAGAGCGTTTCTGAGACGTTGCGTCGCTTCTGAGATTCTTGGCGCGTGTTCGATCGATTATGACACTCGATAACGACGGGTTTTTATTTTGGCGACAGAGAGCGAGAGAGAGAGAAGAAAGCAAAACGACGAATCGCACGAGCGACGAGCCTCTTCGATCCCTCGAAGGGTGGAATTCGATCGGAGTCCTGGTAAATATTGGAGAGAGGCAGCGGGAGCTCGGGCTACGCTCGGTTTGCTAGCATTTTTTACGCACTTTTGATCATCGACCATCGTCTATTCCCTCGCGTAAATCGCGATTTAGTCGAGTACCGAGGCGCACTCTGGCAAAGAGAGCACTCGAGACCCTCTCCATCCGAACAAGCGCGTTTAAACGCGCCTAACAAATGAACGCAACCTTTAATTTATTCTATTCGATAGCACCGTCTACGTCGAGATCAACGTCGTATTTCTCCCGTGTCGATCTTACGCGGGACAAGTTCTTTCTCGACATTGTGTTTTCTTCATTTCTCGTGCGTGAATGATTTTCTCGTTAACCCTTTTAGTGCTAGACGACGATATATCTCGTACGAGATGCGACTGCGTCCACTCCCTAGACGCAGTGAAGATACAGCTTTCGTTTAAATCGCTGTAACTACGTATGTTGTCGACAAAGATAAATATTTTTTGTCGTTTTGAAG
>JAITYT010000166.1:1365076-1382051 GCA_025433975.1 Liostenogaster flavolineata
CTATCCCGTCGTTCCTCGTCCAGTCGACGACCAGTTCACGTCGCGTATCCAGACTCGTCGCGTTCGTCGCGATCTCTCGCGTCCGATTGCCACGTACGTCGTTGTCTAGTCGCATGCGTGTGTGCGTGTACGTACTACCGCAACGTCGATGGAAACGTGACACACGTTCTCGCGTCGGGAGCTGCGAACCCGTCGCTCCCATTCAAGAGTCGCCAGTGGACTGCGAGAGCTCGCGCCGAGCCGCGAGGTGGGAGCGACGGCGGCGACGACGACGGCGACGGCGTCGGCGGCGGTGGCGTCGGCGTCGGCTGCGTCGCCGGGTGTGTAAGGGCTTCGAAGAGCCGGCGAGGGCAGACGTGGGGCGCCGGGGAAGAAGGACGGAACGAGTGAGAGGGGTGATGGGAGGGGTGGAGGAAGAACGGGTGGAAAAGGAGGCGGAAGAGCGCGCGAGACTCGAAAGAACGAGCGAAAACGAACGATCGGACGCGTCACGACGAACGGAGAAGCAAAACAGCGCCAGACTGCGCAGCATCCTACGCTCTCTTCTTTCTCTCCTCCCCCATATACTCCCCTCCTTTCTCTCTCCTATCTTCTCGGTGTGTTTCGAGCTCGGTCTTTTCGTCTCTCTCCCCCTTTTTCCTCCTTTACGCGTCGCGCGCGCATTTTCCGCGCGCTCGCGCGTTTCTTCGCCTTCGTTTCCCATGCCTCTTCCTCTCTTTGTCGTATGTTTGCTCGTTACCATTTCTCTCCCTCTCTCTTCGTTACTCTATTTCGTTCTTTGTCTGTCCTTCTATTTTACTCTCACGCCCTTTCCGCCTTCGTACGTACCCTCCCGTTCGTCCCGTTTCGCTCTTCGCGACCACACTCTGCCGCGCAAACTCTCCGCGATGTGGTGGTGGCTTGTTTGTACCGAGAACGTCGTGGTCGTTGCCCAGAGACGTCGTCCTTCGTGTTTGTCTTTGGCTCCATTCATTATAACGCTAAGGAAATTCGAACGGATGCCTTTGAACGTTCGACGAATAAACGAAGAAACTGTACTTCGAAGGTTGTTCCGCTTGCCTCGTCCGCGCGCCGATAGTCGAGCTTCTTTTATTCTTCTTTTATTTTCGGAATCGCAGGAGCCGGAATACCGACGGAGTTTATTCCCGAGGGAGAACGCCACGAGATAAAAGAATGGAAGGCCAAACGTGATATCTTTTTTTTATTTTCCCTTCTGGTTCCGTCCTTCTTCGTTTCTTCTCTTCCCTTCCGTTTTTCACTCGACGGTCTCGCCTTCTCTTTCCAGAGCCTGGGGAAGACCGAAGTTCGTCTTCGTACGCTCTCGCGTTGCCGCGATCACGCGCGCGATTCTCTTGTAAAAGGTGTCCTGCGATACGCGATGGGGAGAGGCGTGGAACGCTCGATATGTAAACCGTCGTGTCGCCTTTGCATTTCTTAGAAAAAAAAGGAACGTACGTACGTTCCGTCTGAGAACCGTAGGATCGTTGAATAATAATTTTATGCTCCGTTATGTCGGAACTTTTTCTCGATCGATGCGAGGTGTGTCGTCGTTGGCAACGTGCGATCGCTAGACGAGAGAGAATCCTTCGAAAAAAGTGACGTTCGATTTTCATTTATTTATTTGTCGCGACCGTTGCATCACGCTTGAAACAGAAATAGTTGGTTTCTTCTAGTAACCAAAATATCAAGCGAACGTTTTATTAATTCGAAGGGTTCTAGAAGCAACCGATAGAAAAATACGATGTGTGATATTAAGTCGTTCGGGAAGTAATTTCGTTTCTTCCCAGCAGTTTTTTTTTTCATAAAAACAACATAAAAGAACAAAGAAAAAGAACAGTTTTTAGAAATAAAACGCCCATTAACGACGCAGGAAAAACAATTTCGCGACACACTCACACTCGCACACACATATTCACACTCAGCCACTTCGGAGATTCGAATACTGGCACTCGTAACGCGCACACGTACGCTCATAACCCTTATTTCGCAAGTCCTTATTTATTCGCTCTTAAACCTAAGCTCCGCAAATATCGTAAATCGTTTGATCGTCGTTTTATTATCGTTTTGTAAATATTAACCCATTTTGGGACACATTTTCGAACCTCAAATTCAAAGTTGGTAGATTTAATTTCTTTTTTATATTTTTCAATTGCGCCGGGCGATGGGTCGAAGTATTATCGTTTGGCGGAGGTACATTTTATTTTATCCACGCACAATATTTTCACATATTCATTCATGCATTTATTTATTTCCTTCGGCTGGAGTAGAGACGAGATATCGAAACGAAAGATTCGGAGCGATCGATAACTTTCTCGAAGCAGTGGGAATGGACGAGCGGCGTGTACGAAGAGGAGGTAGCCGGCTTTGACAGGCGGCATCGTATTCGGCGAGGCTCGGCCCTAAGGTGATACTCTCCATCTCGAGTGGGCGAGTTTCGAAATTATACTCGAGACTGTATCCTGTGTCGTGTCCTTGATCGCATTGATAATCGATATCGCTCGAAAGACGGACGATTCGGCCGCTGCCAGACCGATTCGATTGCTAGAGACAACGGCGATTCGACCGACCGACTGGCGAATCTTCCGTCCGCGGAAAAGGGTTCGAAAAGAAACCGTCCGATTCGGTCAATAAGCAATTACATCGTCGAGACTAGCAAGTGATACATCGTAACGTTCGATACCGCGAATGGAATTTCCGTCGTGGCGCGTAGCTAGTCGAACTGCGAAGTCGTTCGATTCGAAGGCAATCAGAGATCGAAGGAGGGAGCACCGTGTGCGGGCGCGTTCGCGCGAGAGCAAGCGAGACGGAGGACAGGACGCCGATAGAACCGGAATAGTTTGGAAAAATTCGCGGAGACTCCGTTCGATCGTACGATCACTTTATCCGGCATAAAAATGTTTCTTCGCATAAAATTACGTTACGTTATCCAGCTAAATTTTTGGTTAGGTGAATGCTCCTTATTCGCGATTTCCACTAACGCAACGTTACTAATATTACGGTAAAATTGGACACGAGATGAATCCGAATTCAAAGTGGAGAGTTCGTATTTTGCGAACGATGCTCCGGTAGCCGAGGCAGCGAAGAGCCAGAGTCGCCCGACGTTTCCGTGTCCTTTCTCGTTACTTTGCATACAGCGCGATCGAGGCTCCGTACAACGCGCTACGCTATTTCTATGAAATTGTTAAGATAATACTGGAAAGAAGGTCGTAGATTTTTTCGACGCTGCGCGAAACGTCGTAAGAGGTTAGCAGACGATTTTTACTCGTTTTCGTAGGTTCAAAGGGCGATATCGAATATCAGCCTGCGGCTTAAAAATCGATAAAATAAGTATCAGTTTTGCAAGAAGATTACGATTGCCTGGAAATTTAATTTCGCAGTTGACCGATTCGTTTCAACGGAAATATGTGGATAATGTAAATCTCGGTTAAGTTATTCCTCCGTTGATCGATAAGTGAATTCTATCGAACGAATTTTCAAACACGATCCTCCAGCAAATTAAAATTCTACCCTGAAAAGACCGAGATAAATCCGTCCGGAAAGGTCGAAAGGTATACGTAATACTTGGATAGGGACGCGTAGCTCGCGCGTCGGAATTGATTGCGTCGATCGGTAAACCGCTTACGGTAGAACGCGCGTGCTCGAAATCGCGCGTCGACGTACGTAGCCGTGAGCAGCGCGTTCGCTCGTGCCGTAAGAGGAATTCACGGTGTCCGTCGTGGATGAGGGAAAAATCGAAGGTCAAGCACGGCCGCTTTCGACGAGCATCGCGCCGAGTATCGTTTTGATAACGAGAAGCTTGAGATGGTACGCGATTCGAGAAACGGGCCAACGTTTTTTCCATTAAAACGCGTAGCGATGGAAAACTGGGTTGACGGCAATCGACGAGCGGAAAAAACGAATAATCGAGCAGCCAGAGACGTCACGAAACGCGAGGAACGTAGGAACGAGACTACGAACGATTGCTCGATCGAACGATCGACCGACCGACAAATCGGAAAATAAGAAATATTGGAGCGCGACGGTGGACACGGAAAGGCGAACACATCGATGCGGAAGCGATCGTTCTCGTCTCGGTCGACGAACAAGCTGAAGTTTCAATAAGGACGGAAAGTCGTTCGATACTCGTAGGAAACTCGTCATCGCGATTTCGCTTAATTATGGGAGGAAACGTTGCGTGACACTCGATAATCCCTCTCGTCGGCGCTTCTTATAAAGCGTACGCGTTAAACGAAGGCAAAAAGCGAGCTGGCGGTGACGTCGGTACGCGGATACGTCGCGATACCAAATGAATGATCGCCAAGTGATTTATAGCTCGGTAAAATTGAAGTTTACGAATTTCCAGTGGCGTCGTCGTACTACTCGAACGCGTTTCGATTCACACGGTGTTACTCAGACAAGACCAACGGAATGAAGGCTTTTAGACAGCTTGGCAACCCTCGCCCCCTTCTCCACATTTTCTGACGCGCGGTGCCACTATACAGTTTCTCTTTAGATGTCGACGAGGACGTCGTCGTCGTAGTCGTAGTCGTAGTCGTCGCGGCGACGTATACCGTGAAGCGTTCAAAGACAAGAACCTCGAGGAACTGGTTTCGAATTTTCCGTGAAAAGCGGGTCGACTGAAAAGCCCGACTGAGATTAGGTCGACTGCCAATTTCCGTGCTCTCACGCGACGCAAAATGTTTTTAAGGCCAAAGAACGAAATCAAATTTAAGGCTTCTAAATGCAAAGGCCAAACTTTCGAGGGACGCGTGCAAACGGAAGAGACGTTCGCGACAATACGCGGTATACGACGTTTACGCCGAGAAGGCGCATCCGATTGATAATTATTCCTCGAGAACGATCGTATTTTCCAGTAATTTCGTTTTCAAGGGAGGCGATCACGCGCCTCCTCCCCCCCTCCCCCTGGTCGAAGACCGCCTTCCGCTTCGCTTTCGTTCTGTCTTTCTATTTTTCTTCGTTGCATCGCAACGGTATTAAGGGACTACGATGAAAGCTCGGTCGGTGTCCCTCTCGCGCAATATCGCCGACCGATACTACGGGGCATGTGTGTTCAGGAAAGTTTCTCGCAGTGGAAGCAATTCATATTTGTCGAGCGCGATGCACGTAACGCGCAAATATCCAGTATAAAATTCGATCGAACTCGTTACCAACTTCGTTTAAAGTATTCGCTCGTAAGGGGAGAAGCGAATCGCGATTTCTACGCGATGCGAGAGCGCGGGGGACGAACTTTATCGACGTATATTCTCGTGCATGTATTATTTTAGGAAAGTGGGTAAACCCCTTTTTTTTAGCCGCAAAACCAGTGCCGATGCGAGCAATACGGAACGCATAGACTGCCTCTAGACGCGATAAAAATACAGTTTTCGTTCAAATGGCTCTAGCTACTTATTTTGTAGGCAACGATAAATACTCCTTGCGTCATTTTGAAGTAGTAAATTCGACCATTAAAATTCGGTTACCAGATGCCACTCTTTAATCGAATAAAACGAGATGAGTTTTCATAAGAGTATTTTAAAACTACTTTATGTCGTATAAAAGTGCAGTTGAATCTTATCGATGGTTTCGATGATTGAGAAATGGTTATTTACAGCAGCAAAGCAAAGTATGTACGAGGTAGGATACGGAGATTATTGTGTTTTGACTTTTTTTTTTACGCGGCCTATTGTATTATAAAAGATATCGTTATTATTTGGTTATAACTTTTTTTCAATCGTCTGAACGATAAATAAACCTGTTGGCAAATGATACTCCTCATTGAAAGAAATAACTTTTATTAAAAATCTTTATCTTCGTCTGATACAGTTTGCGAAAAATTTCACGACATCGAAAAGTATGCCCATCTGATTGCGTTTATTAAAACAATGCAGAATTTTGCTACGTTTGTTGTTTCTTTTTTATTGTCTTTTACATATTTACGTACCACAACTCTTAATAACGATCGATAACTTTCAATTGTACTTTTATATAACGTAAAGAAGTATTGAAATACTTTGAAGAGAGACATACGGAATATTTATCGTTGCCAACGACGTAAGAGAAGCTACAGCTATTTAAACGAAAACTGCGTTTTCACTGCGTCGAACGAGAGACGACGTATCGTCGTGAGGCATTAAAAGAGTTAACACGCGAATCTTCTGTCGCTCGAAATTCGACGAATATTTCTTTATAATATTTGCGATATAAACGAAATGATTTCGAAGCGACGATTTCCATCAGTTTCATTCGCGCTCGCAGATTTCCAAACGTATGCTGACTCGTATACGGACTCGTATACGCATTGAACGGTTGATTTTCTACAGTTTGAACCAGCCAGGAGAATAATATCGATACGTACTTAAGCAAAGAGTACTTACTCTTCGCAAGTACCGGTATTGAACGCTATCGACATCCGCGCGATGCTTGGGAAAGAGTATGGAAGCTTTGCAATTATTCGGTCTTGCAAATATACTCTCGATATTCCTTTTATGTCGCATTAGATATACGTGTGGCGATTCGCGAATATTGAAAAGTAATAGACGACTCGAATTAATATTAAATAAAATCAGTTTTAGTCGATTTCAGCTTGAGCTATAAGATCGTCGCGTGATCTTACGCGATGCTTGAATCGTTAAAAAAGCGAAGGCAGAGGTGTTTTTGCGCTCTTTCAAACTATTTGCAAAGACCTGCAAATGCTCAGCTTCTCGGTATATACCTTGAATACGTCCGTCGAGTCGTAAAATATCAAACGTCTCGGTATTCCGTAGAAAATTACAGTACTTCCTCAAAATGATAAAGGACGACGACCACGACGATGAGTTCTCTTAACCTTCGTATCGTGATAAGATTTTCTCGACTCGCTTAGTAACTAACAGAATTCCGTCTTTTTTTTTACGACGAGGTATATTTTTACAAAGCGTTCTTAATTCCTGGAAAGTATAGTTTCGTCTTTTATATCGAGATTAAGTAAAGAACGACGAGATGAAAATGCAGATGAAGATCTCAACGTAAATTAACACGCGTTAACAAAAAAAAAAAAAAGAAAAGGAAAAATAATAATATAAAAATAATTTGACTTCGTTACGAATGGAAACCTTGTTTGCATGACTTAATTCTCTGTATACGCACGAACGTATTCGATTATCAATATCGACATTAACGTACTCAACAATTTTAATTTTCACCATTTCCATGTAATCGTTTTTATTAACGAAATGTGGCAAACGCGAGAAATGTAAACGTTTTATAAATTCGAAAGTATATTTTAATATTTTACAACGATATTTCCCATACGTAATCTCATTCTAAATAAAAATATTTATTCGAAATGGAGAAACGTCGCGAATGTATTGAAAAAACTTGACTTTACAAATATTAAAACGGTATTACACGGTATTAAAATGGCTACGTCATTTCCACTAGAAATTTCATTGCGACAACGTGGTCCCTTGTCTTTTCCCTCGCTGTCGTCGCTGAGTGGGATGATTGTCGGTAGTACGCGAGTATACATCGTAATAATGTAATTATTTAGTAATTGAAAGGCTTGGATGGCGATGGTGGATGGTAGCTGTCGGGCCACTCACAAAGCTCGCGTGCGTCGGACTGAGAATATGGTCTGTTTGAGGTACGGTTCGCGGGTGTGCTGAGAAACGCGGAAGGGCCATCTCGCAGGCTCGAGGCCAGCTACGGCTTTTAGGGAAGGAAATTCGTTCTTTCTCCTGGAGTCACCGTCACGATCGCTTTATTACACGGTGTAAGCTCCTCGACGTTCGCAAATCCCGTCGTTTCATCTTACAATTTTGACATTAACGATTATCTTCGATTTGAAAACACCATCGCTATGTTGGGTTGGGCGAGGTAGCAATCGCGATTTTCACAAAAAGATAGCGCTATGTTTTCGTTTGATCGACAAGAACTTTAGATAAAATATATACCCTGTAGTCTATTGTATAGTGGAAATTTGCTAACTCTGTAAATGGCCTCTTAGCGGGGCTCGATACAGTAAAATAAAATAATGAATAGTAAATAGGTATTTTTTAATGTTTATTTTTTGTATAAAAATTGAATTTTATTTCCTATTAAAAAATCGTAATTACTCTTGCCAAGCCAATAAATAACGTTAATTGCGACGAGACGCATCGTTCGATGCGTGCATTAAAGCGATAGTTTATAAATAGCCGAGGATCGACAAGCTGACGAATTGAAATCCGTCGTGCGCCGCTTTGAATCCGTTCGTACATCTGCGTGATACGATAATCCGCGGCTTTTAGATGCGACGCTACTTTAGAGCGCATTATCGAGATGCAAATATCTAATATCGTTTCAACGACGTTCCTCGATCGCGAAGCGACTCGGTGAAAATCTTTAAACGGGTACTCTCACTTTGAGTCTGAATTCGTTCTCGTTACGCGATGGATAAACGCGCTATGCACGCCAATATTGGCTAGACGTCTTAAAGAATTTTAAATTTTCGTCCACGTAAGCGTAAAGTCGATACGACCATCACGAATTAGCACGCGCAGCTACTTAAATTTAAAAAATTGAAAATTTTACCGGCTCCTTGGGACGCGCACAGAGCGACGTTCGACCTCGAACTATTAAGGCTAGTCGACGAAAAAGTTCGTCCGGCTTGACAAGCGATTACATCGTTACGCCACGAGATCCTTCAAAACGAGGATCCTCGGTGCCATTTTTCATTCCTCGACGGCTCCTTCGAAACTTCAAAGATCGATGCTCCCCTCGACGACGAGCACTCGATCGCGCCTCGATCTCGGCTCCATTGAGGAACGACCTCGAGAGTTTGCCGAAGAAAGTAACGAAAGAAGGGGCGATTTCTCGACGAAGTGGGGGAGTGAAATGGGTCGTGCGACGCGCCGTTACGCCACTTGTCTTTCCGTCCAGCGTGTGACATTAAGAGCCTGGCGTTAAGTTTTTCGCGCGTTTTCCGCGGCAACGAAGCGGTCGCGTACGTGAGTGGCACGCAAAAACGATCGCGTTCGCGCGCTCCTGCCACGCGACGACCGTATCGGATACGTACGAGGTCCGTTCGATCGAAAACACCGGAGCTCGGACGAGTTTCGCTCACCCAGTCGAGTAACGACCCGTGTTTTGCGCGTTCCGTGTCCTTTCGCGGACAGAAGACTGCCGTGTTCGTCGTTCCGACGCTCCAAGATGTTGATGTCGAGGCGTTCCGACGCGAGAATTTTTGTGCCATCGAGATTTTGATATAACGAAGGGCGTTGTTTTATCGTAATTGTTTTCGTCTTGGTCGTCGCACCATTGCTGATTTTCGTTTTTTTTTAAATTTATGTATTATTTTATTATTTATATTATATTTCTTATTATCTATTATATTATATATATAAAATAAATAATTATATATATATATTATATAATTAATTTTTTTTATCTTGCTTTGCGAATACGATAGCGTCGTATCCAATAAACGAGCTCTCTTGATGAGAGACCGTTGTTGTGTACAGTTGTGTTGATATTAACCCTTAACGGCGCGGAAGTATTTCATGTTTACTCCCTCCAGGTCCAAGATATTTTGTATACGAAGAGAAACCGTGAACTCGACATTTTTATGTCAAGGATAGAAAAGAGTAAAGTGTGATAAAAATAATAAAATAATTCTTGCCATCATATACGCGGCATTGGACTCGATAAGTAAAACTGTCATGCCGCTTACATGGTTAATATCTAATCCACACTCGAGTTTTACGAACGTGCATCCGGTATACGTGTTCGGTGATTATTAAAGCGAAATAAATTGTATTCTTTCCACGTGTAACTTCGTCCTGTTCTCGAAGGGCAAAACTTCCAAAATCCTATTTCTTTTTGACCAGTGAGCAATGGACAAATTAGAGAGCAACGAAGAAGTTTTTGACGAAGTTTTATTTAGCGACTATGCTCACTAATCACGCAAGTGTGTATACGCATAGTACGCACTAGTTGCTCGTCAACGTCCATTGAGCTTTAACGTATGTCGTGTTTATCGAAAAATCAAATTATCGGCCTTCGTTTTGTCGACGGAAATCTAAACGAACGTAAATACGTGCTACGTTCTTAAGTGAAAGATCACCTGATTTGTTAGAAGAAATTTCATTGGAGGATCGATCAAGAACGCGGTTCCAAGAAGACGGATGCGTGTGCTTTGCTAAGTTAAAATATATGGAATACAAGTAGTAGTCGTTACTACAGCGTTCGATCAATATTAATTGGTCATTTTGCCAGTCAAATAAGAGGAACGAGCTCTTCTAATTTCCATACAAATATAGTTTCTATCAGTTCGTTAACGAGTGTTTCGTTCTTTCTTTTCTACTTAAAAAAGTTCGACTAAAACAATCGATACCTTGGGCGTGTCGAGAATTTCGATTTACGCGCGAAATTGCCACTGGTTGGTTCTTTTGGCTCTTTTGCTTAATTATTCTTCTTTTTATCTGCGGCATGTTTCGCGATACGTCGATATTCAGAGCTAATAGCGTTCGATGCTCGGTCTAATTGCGTTTTTGCACTTACGTATCCTCGCGATTTTATTGTCCTTCCGCAGAACGGCTAGAGTGGAATCGTACGTACTTAGTGAATTCTTTACAAGCGTATGGGCCTGTAACACAGAAGGGATTAACTCGAAGTATACCGTATCGACGTGCACGCAAGTAGTGCCCAGTTATCGTTTAAATGCAGGTGAATTTTCGCGATGTATTATGTAAACGTGCAAACGGATAATCGACAAGAGCGAATCTCGATCATTATCTCAAAAAACTCGCGAAAAAAATTGATCCATTGCTTCGAGTTTCTATTATTTTAATATTTGACGTTAACGTCAAATTTGAAATTAACCGTAGCAGATCGCTTGTCCGCGGACTCCAAAATATTAAGAGAACGAAATGGCAAGGAAGATCGAGGACGAAAGGGCGCACGAAGAAAGGATGTAAATTAACCGCTAGTGTGGAATTTTTCCTCGTCGATACGATCGCGCGGAAAACGCGCGATCATTTGCGAGGGCCGTTTCGATCGATGGCGATCCGTAAAGTCGCGGGCGAAGGAACGAGGACGAAGGTCAAGAGAAGAAAGCGCCTGGAGGCGCGGTCCAATCGATTGTCACCGCGAGAAATCCTCGCATGAAGAGAGAGTCGCTCGGGCGTGATATCGCAGTCCCTATCGTGCTGTGCACTTTCGAAAAATGTCTACCTCGAAGACGAAGAAATTCTTCGCAGTCGGAAGAGTAAACGTTATTCTCGAGAGGGAAGTCGCCATTCGTGTCTCGTCTCGTCTCGGTGCGTATCGATTCTCGAAGAAGACGTCGATAAGTCGAAGCGCCAGGCGCTGACTGGCGTGATCGATGTCTACGTACCTACGTACCTTCGTACGTACGTGGATGGATAGAGCGCGGAAAATTCCGGCGAGCAAATAACTTTCAGTCCTGACGTTCGATCATCCCTAGTTCGCGTGCATTTTCTCGAGTCGGTCGATCGATCGCGCCGATCGAATTTCGCCTTCTCGCGCGAGGGATGTCGTAAAACGGCGATAAAGTCAACGACGATCAAAGGTGTTTAAAGCGTTGGTATTAAAGCGAGGCAAGCGTTAAAATGAAAATAAAATAGATTAAATTGTATTGGACTCGATCTCTGGCGTTAATTGGAAAGATAATTATATGACGTGATTTTTTGTTTCTTCGTAGACTGGCTCGTCTTGGACTTTTACCTCGTGCTTTTTACTCGGCGTGTTGAAATATCTCACAGGCGATCTAGCGGTCCTCGTCTTGTCTTAATTTGTCATTTATTTTTTCGCCGTAAGCGTAATAAAGGGTACGTTGTAGTAAATGTAATAAATTTTGTGGAAAAAAGGAGAATGATCGACGTGCTCTCGAGATAGCTGCTTCGCAGGGAAAAAGTGCTACGTATAGCGTAAAAGAGTGGTATTACAGGTCGAGGATGGGGTAACGCAGACATACCTCGCGCGGAAATTAAGATACTTCTAACGTGATATAATTTCTGAAGGATACGTTTCATAAGATGATATCAGTTGCAAGAGGTCCTGCGGTGCGAATTTGACGGTAGACGCGATATTTCGTTTTTATGCCCCTCTTCATGAGTCGAGATTCGTCGCGGTAAATAAATATATTATTTCAGAGCTTCGTGTGTATCCAGGATGCCATGGTAAAGCGCGTATCGGTCGAGAGACTCGGAAAGATTGATATTTATACCGGAGATATTTCTCTACGGCGAAATTTAACGTTATTATAATTATTATTATTTTTATACGTAC
Source organism: Liostenogaster flavolineata (assembly GCA_025433975.1). Classification (NCBI taxonomy): domain Eukaryota; kingdom Metazoa; phylum Arthropoda; class Insecta; order Hymenoptera; family Vespidae; genus Liostenogaster; species Liostenogaster flavolineata. The sequence continues at coordinate 1,377,323 of JAITYT010000166.1, forward strand.
ACATATCCTTACTGCGAACGTGATAAATTATTACGAGAACCTTATTAATCTTATTGGATAGGAGAAATTGCGGAAATACGTCCTTTTACGATATTTCATGCGAAATTTCAAACAAACTTTTCATTAAATTCTTTGCTCTGATAACCATATATCAAACTTCTAAAACACTGTACGTCGCAATAACTCGTCTGGTACCGGGGGGCTCTGGCTCGGCGTAACACCGAAGCATAACAGACGTAACGACTTATCATGGGAAAAAATATTGCCTTGCCGACGTGCACGTACACGCGTAGACGTATTCATCGAAAACATTGCGAAAGTTAACGATTCCGTGGCACAGTTACGCGTCTGAGAGACTCCAACTCGTTTCCAGTTATAATATAATCGATTCCGACGTCTTGAAATCGCACGTTCGCAAATATGTCTTAAGATTTGAACTACCAGAAACGTACGAAGAGACGAGCTAACGTCAATTTTCAAGCATTATCTCCCGATGAAACTGTAATTTCGTAGGAACGTTATTCGAGAATCACAGGATTTAGTATTTTGTTTAGAATTCGTTGTATCGATCGGAATAGAATGCGAAGGGCACCGAATTCTTAAAGTCTATATTTGCATTCGCACGGTAATTCTACATTTCGTCATGGATTTAATTAAAATATCTTTCATTTGTGAATCTTACGTCTTTGACAAACAGCATTTCGTATTCTTGAGAGCTGCTTCGTCGTTTAAGGGCCGTAGTCTATCGTCGGAGCGAACAAATATCGCGAGAATACGGCATCGAGGCAAATGTAATTTCGACGCATAATACGAGGCGCCCTATTGCGGCCTGTATAGCGTGGAAAACTCGTATCACTGTGAAAGCAGTAAAACGATACCTACCTTTCTTTCCTCTCGCGCGAATCATGAAGATGAATGCACGTCGGATGATAAAAGGAAGTTCTTAAAACTCATATTAAAATTCACGTCGCTTCGTTAAATCGAATGCATTGGAAGCATTTAAAGCGATAAGGAAATTATTACGAAATCATTCCATTTTACAAACGCAGTTACCTCGTTTGTCGTGTATTAATCATACCGAACTATTTAAATATTACGTAGCCGTGCGTATTTCTCGATGTAACTGTTAACGAAGCGTACTCTACGTGTATCGTTTCCCTGTTTCATTCTCGGGTTATTGCGTATGTAATTATCTGTCAATTTCGCGTGCTACGTTAGTTAGGCAAATATACGACGTACTTTTCGCAGAGATATTTACGTTGCCTTGTAATTGCAGTGCATTCGCATCGATTTGATACGCGAGTAAATATCGTGTCGACAAGAAAGCAATTGGGCTTTTTTTTTAGCGTGAAATTCAATTTTCACGCAAAGAATGAACTTTACTATAAGTTATATATTTTCTATTTTGTTCGATGGCCTTTTACCGTCTTTCTGGCAACTTCACGATTCGTAATTAAAACTCGGACAGAAATCATCGTGATAGATTTCTTCCTACCATTATGGAGATCAGCTACGCATCGAAAAAATCAAGAGATCGACGCTGTGAATGTATTAAAATAATTTTTCAAATAATTCGACGCGTTAAAGATGAAATGCCGAACGACGGAGGCCACAGGTCGATGATCATTTTTAAAATCGAGAACGTGAGAAAGACGATTTTATGACGGCGCGTCTCGATGCCGTGGATACTCGCGCAAGATTTCGTCGGAGAATTTTCACGTCGTTGGCAGAGCCGGAACGAGCGGTGAAACGAAAGAAATTCCTCGGATGAAATAATAAACCTCGCGGGCTATTTGCACGTCGCGTTACGTTTTGCACGTCGTGGATACGCTCCCCTCTCGCTGGAAATGCCATCCGACAATGAACTCCGTGCTACGTATCCTTTGAAACATTTACGATGCGATACGAGGTAACCTAAGAATTTATATTTTCCGCGAAATATCGCGCCGCAAAAGAACGAAACTCTGTAACACAAGGGAAAATAATTCGAATGAAATTTCGTATCGTTAATTTACGGCTTTCTTTGCGATTTGTCACTACTCGGGCTCATTGAAGAATTTCCAAAGGCAGGCGCGTTTCCATTTCGTTCTCATTAGGAACGTTCGCGTTATATTGGACTAATGATCAAAGGAAAATTGAACGAAAGTATCGGGAGAACATAATTTGCAGAATCCATCTATGCGACCCATTTAAGCGCGCGGATCGAGGTTATACCCTTCCTGGGAACGTAGACGCGCGTAGAGTAAACGTTCTTTCTGGAAAAATAAAAAAACGCGACAGCACGACGTAGTTAATCCAACTACGAGTAGTATTAGCATTGCATTCGTTACGATAAGATATTGGTTCTCCTGGAGATCCGCGAGATCTTCGTTCGTCTTCATAGATCCATAGATCCTCTTTGTACTCTTACGCGCTCATAACGCGCACTCGTACCAGTACGTTGTTCGGCCTCTGATGATAAGCCTTCCGAGGACCGAAAAGCCGTAGATACGGTATAATATTACGTCGGATCGTGCGGTGGCTTTTCGTCTGGCAAGTTACTTTACTTGGCGGAGGAGACGGCGGGTCGTTCAGCCCGCGGCCAGAAGCGGAGTTCAGCGCGGATGGAAGGCTTATCGGCATTGACTGCACGACGAAGCGTCCTTCGTAATTTCCTGGCCGCTACGACGACTTTGCCACGGTATTCGCGAGGGTCGCCGCGCTTCCGTATCGTCGCGTTGTAACTTTCGCGAAAATCGCGATTCCGGAAAGCAGGCATGCAGGAAGATCTGTTCGTTCGGCGATGCAAATTGACTCTGCGCAAACGCGTATGGAATTTTAGGTATCGGACGGTGCGCGTGTCTCGGTAGCCGGTCGAAAGGTCTCCTGCCTAACGCTTCGAGGTCGAACGCGCCGAACGTTAATTGCCACGGTTTCATATTGCTCCGAGATGTTAACCGGATCGGACGACTCGATTACGGACGAATTTATTTTTTCCGCCACGTTCGTCCTCTTCCATCCGGCGAAATATTAATATAAATGTAATATAATGTAATATACATATGTAAGACTATTCTTTATTCGGGGTGATAAAGCGAACGCTATTTCGTTGCTCTGTGAACAAAAGTCAAAACATTTTTCTTTATTCGTCAACTATTTACAATTACACATAATTATATACACCTTCTGCGAATAAAAAAAACCACTCTTATCCATCTCTATAATTTAATTCTTAATCGTTAATTCGTTCTTAATCTTGATCGATCTTCTTCTTCTGTACTTTTTATTTTAACTGTCACCTTTCTTGTCTCTCTTCTTTCATCTCTCAGTCCCCCTATCGGTCTTTCCGATAAGCGGCGCGCGGATTACGAGAAGCGCGATCGATTCTAACCCGAAGAAAGTCTACTTTCTTTATTTATATATTATATACAATAAATAAATATAATAGTAATAAAGAATGAATAAATAAATATTTTTCGATCTCCTTACGAGTGCCGTTCTGCGGATAATTTGTATGCTTCGGATGAACGTGGAGGAACGCGCACTACGTAAACGGATGAACATTTCGGAATTTTCCTTCCCGATGGCGACGCAAAGGAAATAATCAAGTGGAATCGGCGCTATCGATTTCTCGACGGATCGAAAGGGATTAAAAGTACGTCACTGCGTTTAAATAACGATCGAATACCGTGACGAAGATACGTCGAGTTTAGATCGATGTGATATTCGAGCGTTCTTTCGACGATCGATGTTTAACCATCGGAAATACGGTAGAGGGAAAGATGGACGGACTTATCGATTTTTACGAATCGACAGAACGAAAAGCGCCCGACGGATACTTCGAATTGTTCCTCTCGCGAATGAAATTTTTCCACGGGAACGATTCGCGTTACAATTTTGATTTAACGCTTCCTATACGATCGCTCTTTTTCCGACCATATGATTTTATTTCGCCGAATTTTAACGCAATTTAAGCGCTTTAAATAAAAAAACGTTACGATAATTTTCTGCGGAGGTTCGCGCGCGAAAAAGAGAAATTTATCTTGCGGGATAGGTACTATCGCAACAAAAATATCGCATCGAAGGTACATGAAAATAATACGAAAATTGTTCTCGCGTCGATTATTTAATATCGTGGGCGAAGCAAATACATCCAGAGTCGCGGTAACTTCATTACGAATTCTAGTAGAAATAAAGGGAAAGGACGAGCGAGGGAGACGAACGGCGTAAAATACGCTCGAATTAATTTCAAACGGTCGAAACGAAAAGGGAAAAATAATATCCATCGTAAAACGGTTATTTCTACGAAAAATATCGCGTTGTGACCGTCGGATTTCACGGCGAGGTACCCTCGCGATTTTCAGAGGATCGTTCGCGCTCACGCAACCAGCGAATACGAACGACACACGGCAAGCGAAGATAGAATCCTGGCCGTTCCATCGATCAAGCGAAACGCTAAGAGAGGTAACGACGTATATAATACGAGTCCCTTCTTTTTCGATCCCTCGCGAGCGCGAAGCGCACCGAGGTCTCTTCTCTACCGCCGCGAACCATCGCATTGCGGTCGCAAACAATGCTTCCAATGGTTGCAGCGCTCCAGGGGTTAAACGCCGTCGCATAATGCGCCATTGTGAAAAGGGGTTAATTTATGCCGAACCGTCGCCACGCTCCGAAATTCTCGTGTCCTCCTCTCCCTCTTACTGTCTTTCTTCTCCTCTCTCTCTCTCTCTCTCTCTCTCTCTCTCTCTCT
>JAITYT010000166.1:1385891-1399652 GCA_025433975.1 Liostenogaster flavolineata
GTCGGAAGGTACATAAAAACGCGTAACCGATCGAGGGCGTATTTGATAGAAACGAACAGCGACGCAAACAGTAATAAAGTAATTTCGAGCTTCGATAAAATCTAATAATCGCACGTACAAAGACCGTGGATGGTTAGTTTTAATCTTCGTTATAGTCTCCAGGATGTTAGGTAATATTTTGATAAATTGTACTATAGTAGTATTGTAAATATCCTGCAGTAGCAGTAAAGTTATCGTTTTGCGTGAAGTCAAGGTGTTTTTAACCCCTTCCCATGTAGCTTGACGAAACTCGAGCCCAAGCGGTAGACATCGACGCGCGCTAAACAGACCAGACCGATGTTTGCCCAATATTGTTCAATGCTCGAGTATCCGTTCGAACGAAGAAGTGAAGATTTTGACCCAAAGACGAATATCGCGAGTCAGACTGGTTAAAGTACGGGAAGGAGTTAATAATAATCACCCACGAACAGCTTGAAAATCGATTCGGGGGTTCCCGTCGTTTTGCTCGCTTCCTTCCTTCTCGCGACGAGTCTTCCGTCGCGTACAATTAGTGGGCTGGTCTCGATCGCCCGGGATGCCGAGCACGTCCTCGAACGCCTTCATAAACCGTCGCTGTTATCGAAGAGTCGTCGCGTCGAAGGCTGGCGCGTGCTTCGCCGTAAGTCCGCCGAAAGCCGCGCGGAGCAGCCCGTCGCCGTCCGCTTCGACGTCCGCCAATGGATGACGAGCGAAAGCTCGTTGCCGTTGACAGGAACCACGTAGACACTGTCTATCGCCTCGGAGTCTGTCGGTTGCGGTAGGTCGACGGCCACGACGCTCGCGACGACCAGGAGCCAATTACGAGCGAACGTTTCGTCGTCGTCCGGAAGCCTCTTTCTTCCTTCCTTTCCAGCTTCCACGAGCGCGGTGCGCTTTGAGAGCTGCCACCGAATCGAACGGAATTATTCGCGGTGCTCTCGGAGGCGGAGAGTCAGTTCAGGATTGACAGGAGCGCCTGGAGGATGGCTAAAATGTTATTTTCCCTTCCTAGGGGGTCCGCTAGGCGTAGCTTCACCCACGTCGCCATCTTAGCTTCTTCGTCCAGCCGTTGACCGGTACGAACGTGTTTGTCCGTCGTTCTTCGACGCCCTTCAGCCGCTTTCGCGAGATACCGAGCCGTGTGTCTCCATTCACTCGATCCTGATCCTCGTCGATCGAGGACCAAGTTTTCTCGCCTCCGTCGCTACCGTTTTAATTTCCGTGCAAGGAGAAAATTCCGAGGAATCGTCCGCCACCGTTCCTTTCTCATCCGGCCAAAATCCACCTATCTTTTAACCTAACTACCGCGTAGCTCTCGCTTGGGAGCTACTTATCCAATTATCGATAAATATCGTGGAATATTCCGTAGCCACGTGCTCGTCCTTTCTTTGGAATCTCACCGACGCCATTTTCCCTCCATCCTATCCTGCCATTTCCTATCCTGATTTGCATCCCTGACTCGAGACGGTCCTTCCTATTATAATCCGCCTAGGTACAGTCGAATCCGTTAATTTGGATCGTTTACCTTCTCTTAAACAGAGGCGAAAGGACGAATAAATCTTTCGCGAATCGTGAGAGCGCTCGGAGCTGTTCTGTCGACGCGAAGATAAGGTATTCCGATGGTCCGTCGGTCAGAGGTCGATAATTCTTGGTTGACGCGTTTCGGATCGCAGTGGAAGCGGCTATCCATTCGCGATGACGGAACGGATGCCATCGACGCAATTCGAACCGGCCGGATTCGTTCGCGTTCCCTCATTCGTTTCGTAGGAAGGTGTTGAGTTCGGACGGTCGGTGGAATTTCTCTTCTCGCAAGGAGATCCGACGTTAGGATGGATGCAAGGAGACACGACGAACCCACGAGTGGGATTACGTCCGTTGAATTTCTTTCTTTAAATTAAGAGGACATTGTACGAACGCCGTATTCGTGACGGTTAATTCGTATTTTAGCCTAGTGCCACGTTATACCGTGCTAAATGGTAACTAGCGCATGAATTACAATCACTTAGGTGGAATGAAAGGGTAAGGGACACTTAATAATAATTGTAACGAACATTACGAGGTCCCGGGTTATGTTACCGTAAATAAAGAATAGAGGATGGCCGAGGAAAGACGCTCTCGTCGTTTCCCTTGGTCGGCGAACTTATTTAATCTATGGTAACCTTAGTATTTCACGAGCGATCTTCTTACCCCGAGTAACGATTCGATTCATCGATATTTTGCTTCTCTAATATATTTTTTCTCTCGGAGAATAAATATCCGATTGACAAGAAATTAAATGAAATAAAGAGCGTTGCAAGAAATCGACTAATGGCCGTTTCTTTGAGCCTATGGGTCTCTTCGCCTTTCGGCTATGTAATTTTTTTCAACTTAAACACGCGTCCTTGTACACGCTGGATCCTTGAATTTTCCTTGAACCGACCGGAATTTTTATACAGTCTCCATATATATTATAAAATCTGTAATTTTATCGTACGATTCTTAATTATAAATATTAATTATAAATATTAATTATAATATAATACAACAAGTATATAATGTTATAAAGTACATAAATAATTATTTATAAATTCGCCGGAAATTCGTTTGCGAGTTTAGTTGCTCGTGTTGTTTCGTCAGTGAGGTTCGATCAACGGAACGTTTCGGACGTAACGTTTCGTTCATGACCCAGGATGGAATTGATTTGATATTGTTTGGAAGTCGAGGAAGCTGCGAAGTATCTTGCGCGAGGGAATAAAATAGCAACGCGATGTGCTTGCTTTCAAGTTTGTTTCTAAGTCGAAATTTTACAGGATTCGATTTCGACGAGTTTCGTACCAATTTAAACACAGCCATCTCGCAAGAGTTGCCACGCTCGACCGCCAAAGTAGCTAACGTAAATTACCAACAAAGCGGCCCGAATTCCTGGTCGGCGTTCTCGACCAGCGAATAGCGTTCCTGGTTTACCAGTGTTTCTTACGCGATCCAGTAGCCGCGTTCAAGACGACCCCCGCTGGGTTATTGTATCGATATTGAAACTGGAGCGCACGAACCTTGGTATTAGTTCGAGGGTCTTCGTATATCTTTTTCGTGCTTTCAAAAATGCTCTTCTAAGATACGTCTCGGTAGATATTTTTAATCAAAATGTTTTCTCGAAATAGACGGTGATGGCAGTATACGGTAAATCAAAGAAATAATCCGTTCTATCCTCTGATAAATTTTACATGATAATTACGTTTTAAAATTATTTTCAGCGTTTTTGTAAGATCCCGTAGATAAGAAACCGAGAGCAGAGAGAAACGTGCCGGAATAATGTGTTCGATGCATATTCATAAAGTTGAATCTGAATGTATTATTATAAATTAGATCGAAAGTGCAAGGGAGAGAATCTTTGTTTAATTTTTAGGTTAGGTTTTTGTCCACAATGTGAGACAAATTAACAGCACCGTCGTTAAATATTGTATAATAAGAGAGAGAGGAAATTTTCTAAAAGGATTAATTATTTGTTCTTTCAGGTTAGTCTAAAATACGTTTGAATATTTAAGGATACGAGTCAAATGCTATGCGCAGTTTTTCCTTTTTAAGAACAGTACGAGTATCTTTACTGCAAAATAGGCGGCTACTTTTTTCCTTCTCAGGGAAAGAAATAAACGCTGCCGCGCATTTCCTTTAGTCCGTGTAATCTCAGACCAGGATTTAATCGCGAACATTATTTAGTTTTAATTATAGTAGGAATATAGTTTCGGTATATCTCGACGAAAATTTTTATAACGAATGCTTTCGTCTCTATATATATATTAACTCAGGCTTTATTACTGTTCTTCTTCTTTCACCCAACGATATTATTAAATGCTTATCTCGGAGATATCTATAACACTTAAGAGGTAGTATTGAATGTAAGGAGACCTTTCATAAGACTTTGACTTGTCTGCAAAGTAAACTTTCCGCGCAATGTAAGAGATTACTGCGCTAGACTGCACGATGTAGCGTGCCATTTCCAGAAATTGCAGATAGAAGCGACTCGACGTGTATGTTAACTGTCGTACAGTTTAATGGACAACTTTGGCACATCGTGGCAACAACGATAGAGCTTCTGTACTTCTACGCGATACTGCAGCTTTCTCTGACGTTTGTAATCGGCCTCCTTCGATCTTGATGTCGCTCGAATATTTCAACGAAATTTTATTTTAAAATAGTCCGAACGATTGTACGCGAACGTGTAATCTTGATACTTAAGAAAATATAGTTAGATACGAGGAGTATAAAAATTTCCGCTCGGAAGGAATGAAAGTATCGGATCTCGTTAAAAACGTTCTTAAATAACGTTGAGAATACTTTTTTATTTCATTATTCGCGTCGGAAAGAACGAGAATTTCTTCCCGCAGACATGATAAATCCAATTGAATTCGTACGTTTTACGAGAGATTCACGAAGGGAAGATCGCTGCGCTATCTACGAATTTTTCATGCTAATCTCTCGAGTTCTAATCGATTACTTTAAAACAATAATTAGATCGGTGCATGTTGAATGTCGGATTTTCTTTAAACGTGAACGTTTGTCTCCCTGTTTCCGTTACGCTTTCATTTTTGGCATAACTTCGCTTATAGTCGTGCCGTCAATTTCCAGAATCACATTTCAACAAAGAAGATTTTCTCAAAAGTGATCCATTTTGTTATTTGTTTTGAATTTCGTAAGGATACGAATCCAACCGATATTCGTGTAATTTTTTCATACGAGTATAAACTTGGTAATAATGCTGCAAAATCTGCACGCGATATGAACCAAGCGTTTCAAAATGGTTCGAAGACAGTCTGAAAAATTCCATATCAGAGTTTATCGATTTTAAGGATCAGACTTTTTTTGAGACAAGCACCTATGCATAAAAATCTCGTCGAGAAAAGTGTATCGAAGCGAATGAAACATTTTTTAATCGAATAAACAGCTTAGCGAAAAGATACGTAATTTTATATATTCACTTAAAAACCCGACATTTCATACGCACCAACTTAATCCTTTTAAACACGGAACGAACGAGAGACGAAAGTTCCTCGCGTCTCTGGCCTTTTCTCGAAATTTCACGATATATTTGTCCCCTTTCACGGAGCGCAATGCAAATGCCAGCGATACAGGCGCGACATGGAAGAGCGACGAAAGCGATTACGCGGAGGGGAAGAGGCGAAGTAAGCGAAGGCAAGGCGCATCGAGCGAGCTCGTGGCCGTAAAAGATTTATTACCGTTATTAAAAATTCGCATTGAATCGGGATCCCTAAGCCCGTACGACTGACCCTTTCCGTAGGAGGGACCTACGCAACCGCCACCGCCGACTTTGAAGCAATTTATAGCGACCCCTTAAGCGTCGCTACCTCGCGAATTTATCGGTCTCGTAATTGCGAGACACAGCGGCGGACTTTCCCTTCCTTGTCACGAATTCTTACAGTTCGTGCCTGGTTTAGCTCCGTCGCAACGAAGGGACGGAAAAATAACGAGACAACGAACGAAATCCTCGAGAATACGATCGCTATTCTTTCGCTTTACATCGGAGGACGCGCGAGGCGCTAACGACGATGGCCGATTCGTTGGCGTATAGCGTTCGACGTTTTCAAAGCGGCCGCGATATTAAATTCCGAATTTCCGTTCTCGTCGATGAGAATTGTCCCTCGTATCGTCGATACTTCGATGCACCTATCGACGGAGATCGATTCCCTCTCGATGATCGATACGTCGATACGTCCAGCGTTCGCGAAGTGTTCGCTTTATAATTCTCGAACGTCAAACAACGAATACCCATTAAATGTTCATTATCAAACATTAGGCGCAAATATGCATCGCGATATCTCGTACTGCGCGTCGATCGCGTATTTCTCGTTTCGTTCGACCCACGCAATTCACGCGATGCTTTTTCGTTTCGGTTATAAAATATTATCGAAACGTATTTCGATCGTTTCGCGAGAAGACCGTCTAGAGAATCGCGATCGCTATGAAAGGCGATTTGAGCAGTTCTTTTTGAAATTAACACATTGAGCGCCTGTGATAATGCGGGTTTGTAAGTCTGTCGCTTGACCGTTTGCATTTTTTCCCTATAATTATAAATAACAAATTTCGATTTTGCTTCTATTTTTTGTTTCTGTTAAATTGTATATGGCGAATACGCAATCAAAATATTTTCGTAAAAATATAATAAAATATATTTATATTTATGTATCTATAAAAAATATTTTACGGAGATGTATAAGTTTTAAATATTTTCTTTGGCTACTCGTTGTTCAGAAAGAAGCGAACGAAGCCGTCGCTTGGGCTTTAAATGGCCGATACGTTGCCGGCGCTCAATGAGTTAAGGCAATGCGTAAAGGCGATACGAAATCGATGCGTTCGAGTAAGTCTGACTTATTTACGTCACTGCATCACGCGTCGCAGCTAGATCAAATTCGATAGAAAATCGTGAAAAATAGAAGAAGCGCAACATTCGTCTGGCTTACGACCGACGCCGCGGAGCTTCGCTCGTTTCCATTCCGCGTGTTCGACGCGCACTCGTCATAGGTACGCCAGCACCGGGCAAATATTCTACCGGAATGCGCCGATTCGTTTTAATCTTCGCTAGGCTGCGCGTTTTCGCGATGGGAAAGCAAAATAAAATAAAAGAATACAAACGCATCGGCGACGCAATAAACGATACGTAGTATTTTCCGTTCGTTATGATAAATTCGGACAAAAATTGAATTTCCGCGAAGCTTACATTTTTATTAATAGCCGTAATTCCTTCGTATTTTTTTTTGTAAGAGTTACGCGCTCGGATTTTATCGAATTTTATGTTGGTTGTAACGGTTATCGTATCGTGCGTCACGATAGAATAATTTCTGTAAATGAATATATCATAAATCCTTCGCGATATCGCCACTTTTCCAACTTTCCGCGCGCTTTAATCGAGGAAACAATGGGAAAACAGACCCGTTAAAAGGCCGATGATCTTCCGAGCTTGGCTCGCATCGTTCATCGGTTGACCCTCCGTGTCGTGGAAGCGAGATCGCGAGGCTTACGAAGGAAGCGCGAGGAGAGAAGGCTCCAGCGGTCGAATCGTCGAGAACATTCGTCGAAATAGCAGTTCTCGGCAGACGATCTCGGTTATAAATCATTCGCCGTCCCTCCTTCTTTCCACGTTGATCTCGCGTTATTACGAACCTTTGACAAACGTAACGTCTACGCCGCTCTACGAGGATTCGATCGTCGAAAGAAAATTCGTTTACCTCGGCGGTGGTCGACGAAGCGATTCGACGAATTTAAAGAATCGACGTTCCTCGGCCTGCTTCAGAATCTCTTTCGACGACCGAGCCATCGTGCAAACAGAAAAGGAAAAAAAAGAACGATCAAATATTCGAACTTTGTTCGACGCTAAACACATCGGCATTTTTATGTACCTAATCGTTCCATAAGCGGTCGAATGATCCCTTACAAAACAGACGTTGATTAAAAAAAGAAAAAAAAATCAAACATATAGTTTGATTTTTATAAGCAATATAGACGATTAAAAAAAATTTTGGAAAAGGTTCATTTGACCCCGTTTGGCACGTTTAATCTTGATTCCGACCATCAGGATCCTCGTTTACGTACTTCGCGACTGGATCTTCGATAATGACGACTCGTCACCGTACTTTCAGGGAAAATATAAAGGAAAACTCCGACATGGAGCGATCCTTGGCCCGTTGGTTTAACTTGTCTCGAGATAAGCGAATTCCGCTTGAACGCGATCCCGGTGGGAGATGAAGCGACGGCACGTGGCGCGATCGCAGGAAGGGGAAGTCGTAAGGCGACGATGGGCGGCGGAGGGGCGAGGGACAGGCGGATGCTCGGCGATTACGAGGCAGGGGAAGAAAAATAGCGGTGCGAGTTATCGAGCGAGAGGCGGCCGATTCGCGCGTTCGCGCGCACTATTTACGAGGCTCGATTTGGCAGGAGGTCCTGCTGGCTCGGAACGAGTCTACGCGGAGTCGTCGCGAAACTTAGTTGGCACTTTACGACGCCGCGGTCAGCGCGGTAAAAAGGAAGGACGCGAGTGCCCTCGGCTACTCGAGTTTCGCGAGGAGGAGCTTTCGATCCGCGCCAGCCCCCAGAGCGACTCTAGCGCCTTCGCGTTCTCCAGATTCATGGAGATTCTTCCTCGACGTCGTCTCCTCTGTCGCGGTACTCGCGACGACTTCTTGCCGCTCAGTCGACGAATGACGCTTCTTCTGTCGCGAGAAAATCGAAGAGGTCCAACCACCGTCGCAACCGTTGGACTTTCTTTCGAGGAACGCAGCGGTGCTGTTACGCCATTCGTAAAGTTCGTCTCGCTGTCCGGACTGGAACTTGTACGGATTTGTAGCAACTGGCGATGGAATCTCGCGAATTCGTCGCTCGCGTCTCTGGAGAGACGATTGACTTTTTTTTTTTGTTAGAAATAACAATGCGTCGATAGGGAAAAACGAATGGAGCGTGGAGAAAAATTGTTGTTAGCGGAGGAGAGGAAAGAGACGATCTACTTCTTCTCGAAGCTGTCCCTTGCTTCCAAGTGGCATGCAAATGCTGTTTTCTTCGAGGAACTCGCTTCGTTTCTAGCTAGTTTTCCAAACCGGCCAGACGTCCTTTCCAGCTGAAAAATAAAGAATGTTATTAGAAGAATTTAGATATTAGTTTTTGTCAATGCATTTGTATTTTTTTCAAATGAGATAGGGCGGTGCCAATAGGCAAAAACGAATCGTGTGTCGAGAAAAACTGTTTCTAGTGGAGGAGAGGAAAGAGACGACCTTCGTTTTTTAAAGTTGTCCCTTGCTTCCAAGCGACATCCAAATGCTATTTTCTTCGAGGGACTCGCTTCGTTTCTAACTAGTTTTCCAAACCGGCCAGACGTCCTTTCGAGCCGAAAAATAAAGAATATTATCAGAAGAATTTAGATATTGCTTTTTGTTAATCCATTTGTATTTTTTCAAATGAGATAACGCGATGCCAATGGACAAAAGCGAATCGTGCGTCGAGAAAATCAGTTTCTTCTAGAGAAGGAAAAGAAGGAGACAATCGCAGTCATTTCTCCCAATTGGCACCCAAATTATGGCACTCCATAATCGAACGGAGTTACAGAATAGCGGAAGGGACGATCGTCGTAAATTTGCGCGGTTCCGAGGCTGCGAAAAATTGCAAACCGATTGTAGCTAGGCTTCACTTTTTTCCGGTATTTCGGCAATTTTGTCGTTAGTCGAACGTCAATTTCAGGAACGCCTGGTCGATCGGTTTCCCGTCGGTTTATCGCTTCCAAGTGCGCCGAACGTCGTTCGAAATGGCCGAAAAAAAGTCGGGTGAACTTCATGACGGACAGTTTCGAAGAGAAAAGGCCCTCGCGAGGTCGAGCGCGTCGGCTCTGTCCGGCGCGAAAAACTTTAAACAGTGTCACTGTTGCCAACGAGTTTACAGTTTGTCACGCGTTTTCGCGTTATATCGCTTGAAAAATAGACGAACGCGAAACGCGTGGCGATAGCACGCAAAATTATTGCGATTCCTTCGACGCGACAGGATCGAGCAAGCAGAAATTCTCCCGACTTTCCAGCGTTATTTTCGCTCTTTAAAAAGTCTCGTATGAAAATTAGATCGAAATCTCTGGCGCTCCACGATCGTGCCCCTTCCTTCAACGAGTTCGACCAAAGGCGCCAAATTTGCCGGAGAATTCGCGCGAGTGACCGAGAGTCAACGATGGACTTGGAAAGTATCTATTAACGTGCAACTTTTAATCGCGAAGTTTTACACGCAACTTTTACACGAAGTTCGCCGTCATTGAAAGCGCCTTTTCTCGCTTTATCGCGGACCCGAGAGAGAAAGAGAGCAGCACCGTGAAGACGCCAGGGAGGAGTGGAGGGTGAGGAAAGGGTCAGAGGCGTCCGCGTAGCTAGCGAAGGGTTCGGAGAGAGTCGGTCGAAGTTGAATTTTCTCGCAGTTACGACGATAATCGTCGGTCGGCGCTTCGTGCCTGGTCGTTTGCGAGATCGGATGTGTCTGTCGGTCCTATCTCGGTTCTGCCGTGGAAGGAAGCACCGGATACCGTCGTTCTCGCGGCTACCGTCGCCCTCGTCGACGCAGTCGTTGCTACTCGCTCGAACGAACGGAGCGAACCTTATCGTCTGCCTGGCATCTTCATTGGGAAGCTCGTGACGCGCTGGAAAACTTCCGTTCTCTCCTCTCTGCCCGCTTCCCTCCCCTGGCCCTATACTTTCTCCCTATTCTCGTCCTCGAAAGTCTCCTTCCAGCCACGCGCGTATTGCGGCATCGCGCCTCGTGATTTTCGCCTCGAGTCGAGGATCGTTTCGACGGAAGATTGTGTTTACCTCGGCGATATCGCTCGCCTCTACCTTCTTCTCCGCTCTCTTAACCTTTTAGGTACGGCGCGCTCGCCCGCGACTTCGTATCTGCGGAACGGCGCTGTCCGCGGATGCCACGAAAACCGTGACGATTTAACCAATTATGGCGATTAAATGAGAAATAAAGCGAGAAACGTACGATGCGGACGTAATCGACGGCCCGTGGAAGCCACTATAGTGGCTTTCCGTACTTGAAAGGTTAAGCGGAATCGTCGGCGACGATAGAACGATCCCGCCAATATCTCGGCAATAAATATCGGGGGAGTTCGAAGAGAATCGAGCTAGGAGGTAATCGCAGCTCGAAGCGACTCGCAAGAATTTTTTCTGCGAGCGAATCCTCGCGATTGCGTTCGTTTCCACGCGATTCGTGGCCGACTCCGACTCAAACGGAAAACGAGGTCGCGCATAACGATCTTTTCGATGTCGATCGGTTCGTCCAACGATTCCTTTCTCGACGATCGTACGAGAGCCATTTGTCCATTGACAATGACGATCGCGACGACGAGGTTATACAACGAGCATGACGCGCGGACGAGCTGGAATTCACGCAGCGTCGCTCGTTTGGCCGCTACCGAGCGAATCGCCGATCGTAACGCGAATTATCGAGCGTGTATCGAGCATCGAAGCCGTCGACGGCGACGACGAGGCGCCTCGTAAATCCAAGAGATCTTGCAACGCTCCGGGCGAGTTACGAAACCTTCCCGGCGACAAATCGATCGATCCATTCCAGTTTCCATCGATTACCACCGCGGCGGGTGATTCGTCGCGCCTTCTTTGCACGTACGGCGCTCTCGATCGATGGAAAGCGTCGACGAGATCGAGGAGACGCGCCAGGCTGCTGCTAGAAACCAGTTGCCACCTTAAATGGCTGCAAACGCGGCGTCGCGATAATTTCGTACGGTACGCGCAGTCGCTCGCGTCTCCTTCGTCATTCGCGTGGTGATTTCTGCCGCCGCGACGATCGTGTCTTCGCAAACTGTCCACATAAATCGTCTTTCTCTCTCTCTCTCTCTCTCTCTCTCTCTCTCTCTTTCTTTTTTTTATTCTCGTTTCCTCGCCACGTATTCGACAGTCTTCGAAGGTAGAGTCACTGTGCTGCCTTTTTCTCTTTCTCTCTGTTTTTTTTTACGCTCCTCTTCCTTCGGAGAGAGAGAGAGAGAGAGAGAGAGAGGGAGAAAGAACATCGTTCACGAGCAGAGTTACGCGCATACTCGAAGTAATCGCTGAATAATCCTTTTTGTTTCAATTACTTCGCGAAAGAAGGCTTTGCGAGGCTCTCGAAGTACGAGGAGAAACGCGCTCGATGTCGTCTTCTTGTTCGCGCGATAACAGTTCTCTGGAACGATCGAAAACGTCGTTGTCCTATGCGTCGTCTACGAAGGTTCTAGAAGCGAGGATATTCTTCACTTCGTCTTCGTGGTTCATCTCGAAAATAATCTTTCGCAATGAAAGTGGCCTGGAAAAATATGGAGTTAACGATAAGTATCGGTGGAAGGCGAGTCGAGGTGTCGCTTATTTTTAAAGACGAATGCGACGAGTATCAGAATCCAGGCGGTTCGTTAGCGTCGTTTCAAAGTGCAGCGAAATCGGCGCTCGCTCGATTCGACTTTGTACGCGCACGCGCGTTCGACTAACGTCGAAGTAACGAGAAGATCCATGTCGAAGTGGAAAGTCAGCCATTTTATAGACGCCTCGCGATTTGGACTGTTCAAAATTCGGCGTCATGCGCGAACTATTATATTGAAACAGCAACAACGACAACAACGACAATTACTACAACGACCGCTACGCTTTACGAATACCACTACGACTAGGACTAGGACTACGACTCCAGCGACGACGTAATAATAATCCGCGAAGTACAAGCGACATTATTCGAGCGATAAAGTGTGACGTTATAAACGCCCGTAGAGCCGTGGTAAAACGCGTTCACGGCGTGTTAATAATCGCGATGCTCCGGCGTCGTCCGACAACGGGCAAAACCAGGTCGGATATCCCCTTCGTCTGGTGCCTCCCCCCGGTCGTGTCGCAGCTATTTCGAATACAGTAAATTCCAATTTGTATGCAAATATTAGCGTCGTTCCGTCACAAATATCGCAATTACGCGGAACGCGGGCTGCGGAGACGCGTTGGGACGTTCGCCATCGGCGACTTCGCGCCGCGCGCGCCGAAGGATATATAACCGTCGCGTCCTAGCGAGAAAGGATATCGCGTTGGTCTGGAGAAGGGGTGGGGGAGGTCGGAAGGAGCCGGCCGGAAAGTTGGCTGGCGAAGTCGGGTAGAAAAGGGTGGTGGTATTAGTCATGGATGTAAAGCGAGTCGTTGGTGCTGGTGTTGGCGATGGTGGTTGGTTGGTTGGTTCGTCGATGTTGGTTGTTTTTGGTGTTTCTGATGGCGATACTGGCGTTGGTAAAGTAGAGGCTGTCGCCGTTACTTCGAACCTCTTGGTTTTGGCTGCTTTCTCAATTTCTACCTTTCACCTCTTTGCTCATTTTCTTACTTCCCCTCCCCCCTCTTTCTTATTCTTCCTCTCCAGATTATATTTCTCTTCCTCGCAGAACTGGCCGAAAAGTTGACTGTCGAAGCGGTAGAAAAAACGATGGCGGTAAAGCGTTTCATCGATGCTGGTGATGGTTTTTCGTCGATGGCGATACTAGGGTTGGCAAGGTATCGAAAAGAGCGCCTTGAAGGCAGAGGCTGTCGCCGTTACTTCGAACCTCTGGGTTTTCATTGGTTTCTCAATTTCTACCTTTTACTTCTTCGCTCCTTTTCTTATCCTCTCTCTTTCCGTTTATTCGCCTTTTCAAATCTAAATCCGAAATCGGATAGAAAACGATGACGGTGAAACGTTTTATTGGTGCTGGTGATGGTATTTCGTCGATGGCGATACTAGGGTTGGTAGAGCATCAAGAAGAGCGTCTTGGCGGCAGAAGCTGTCGTCGTTATTTTCAACCTCTGGGATTTGGTTGGTTTCTCCTTTTCTTCCTTTTACCTCTTTCCTTCTTTCCTTACCCTCTTCTCCCTCTTTCTCTCTGTTATATCTCTCTTCCTCGCAGTTTTGGGAATCGCAAGGAACTGGCCAAAAAGTTGGCTGGCGAAGCCGGATAGAAAACGGTGGCTGTATAAGTTACGGATATAAAGCGAGTCGTTGGTGCTGATGATGGTGTTCGTTGGTTGGTTAGCCGATGGTGGTCGTCGTTGGTGTCTGTAATAGCGGTGATGGCGTTGGTAGAGTATCAGAAAGAGCGTCCTGGAGGCAGAGGCTGTCGTCGTTACTTCCAACCTCTGGGTTTTAGTTGGTTTCTCCTTCTCTATCTTTTATCTCTTCGCTCCTTTTCTTACCCCTTCCCGTCCTCCCCCCCCCTCTCTCTCTCTCTCTCTCTCTCTCTCT
>JAITYT010000166.1:1405775-1421410 GCA_025433975.1 Liostenogaster flavolineata
GGAACGTTCGAAATACCAACGATAACGATAAAAGTCATGGGAAGGAAGGAACGTGACACCGGGCGTCTCTGGCGCCTTGAGAAACATTCGACGACGCGTGGCACTCGAGAAAGTGAAACTTAGTTTTAAGAAAGTTGCCGCGTTGAGAGCGCGATTGAAAGACCGTCGCGGCATGCGCCTCGGGAGAGAAACCCTCGAAGGGTAATAAAAAGCAGCCAGCGCCATGCCGCGGAGAGCCATGCGTCACTCATTGGAGCGAGCGGAATTTTCCGTGGGACGATCGCTCTTGCCTTCGAACGCGAACGAAAAGAAGACGCTCGTGGGAGCAGCGCGATGCTTCGAAGCGACGCGTTTCTTTTCAGCGGTCTACGATGAATATCCGTCGTTGCCGCTGCACTTAACCCGCTTAGCGCTTCGCTATCTTGCCGTTCGATTTTTTTTTAACATCGTATTTAACGTCGCATTCTATAGACTTCCGCTTCTCCGTCCGACTGGATGCTTTTGTCGTTCGTTACGCGCGAGCCTGCATACGTATTCGTCGAGAACCTTTGCGGAAAATCTTAGCAGAGTATGATTTTTAATACTAGGTTTTATTTGTATTAAAAAATATTACTCGCAAATAAACTAGTCACGAATGGACTCATCTTACTTGTAAGATTATAATTTTACAAGGAATATTACGTCCGCGCGTGCGATCGTGGCTCGGCTCCTTTCCGACTCACCCTTACACATAGACGGCATCTTCGTGCCTTCCAGATACAAAATGTTCCTATGGATATTCCAACAGAAAGTGTCACGTCGTATCCCGGAATGGCATCTTCTCGGCTCAACTTCCGCGCCATGGATAAATCTACGTCGCTGCTATCCCATTTAACTCGTTCGGGAGACGGTTTCCATGTCTTTCGATTTACGATCGCCGTTATTTCGTAAATACTTGGGATAAGAAAGGAGAGGAGGGGCGAGAAAGGGGCAAGAAGGATTTTCCCAACGTCGTCGCTCTTCTGAGCGCCTTGAGGTGCGATCGATGTCGAAGGAAGAGACGCGCGTAAAGAATGGAGGAAGACGAAAGGAGCCTTCTCGTCGGCACGAAAGGGAGAAGAACCGCGATGGCAGTTTGTCGAGACTCTCTGTGACCGGAATATCTCTCGAAATGAGGAATAGGCGACTGGTTTATGGGGTTCGCGTGGCAGGAATGCATTCCGCATTCTCCAGTTCACCGCGACTCGTGCTGCGGTCTTCGTCTCAGCGTGGCCGTGGATGAGCGAACGAACGGCAGAACGAAAGGACGAAAAGAGGACCGAACGAACGAACAAACGGACGGACGAGTCGAGTCGAGATCCGACGCGCGGCTCGTCGTGTGCCAGGTGTCGATTTACGGATCTTTCGTAGGAAGTGTTCCATGTCAAAGCGTCGAAAGGCGATAATCGAAACCTTAAAGACGAATTATTTCGCTCGATTCGCATTTCTAAGCGAGGCGTATCGCGTTGTTCGACGTCGCGAGACGTTCAACGCGTGCGAAACGTGTCGTCTCCTTTGATCGAGATCGACATCCGTTCGCTCGCTTTTCGTCGATTATTCGTTTTAAACGTTCTTACGCGAAACGCCGTAAAACGCATTCCCAACGTTTCCCCCTTCAATGGAATTATTTAAAGCGATGAAAAACGGATCGTTAAATTTTCACAAAAATCGCCAAGATTCGTTGCTATTAAATTTTGCATAAGTACACCCAACTCTCTTCTCACACGATTTTGAAATAACACGTTTCACTCGTCAGAACAAATATATCTTTTTACACGAATTTTTTGTTCTAGCACGAATTCGCACGCAACGGATCGAATCCACGGGCTCTTTTATTACTCAGAAGAGTATACTCGACTCTTCTTTTACACGGACTTCTTTACGCGTACCTACCGTGTAAAAAAAGAGTCGGGTGTAGTCTTGTAGATTTCGACGCGCTCAATTTATTCCCGTAAATTGTTTCTCGACAGCAGTATTCCACGAAACGATAGATAATCGAAAGACTTTAAAGCCGAATTATGATATTTCGCTTGATTCGCACTTCTAAGCGAGGTATCGCGTTGCTCTCGCCTCTCGTCAAATTTTGACAAATATCGCCAAGATTCGTAGCTATTAAATTTGTTACTTCGACAGCGATAATTATTATAGTTTTATAGATTTCGACGTTCTCGATTTATTCAGGCCAAACGCAAAAATGATGCGAAACGCATCCCGAATGTATTCGAGTAATCCAGCCACGCAAATAACAGCATTTTCTCAAAATAAGAAGACGCTCGAGTATCCTTCGGAATCGTAGAAACGATAACTTGCCTAAAACGATCGAGCGGTGGCTTCCCACTATCCAATGGGCCTCGGAATTGATTCGACTCTTTCATCTCCGTTCCCTCCCTCGATCTCTCGATCTCTCGACAGCGGTTGCATCCGGCAGCATCGGCCGGAGGTGCGATTCTCGATGGAACGATCTTCCACGATATTTAACCGCGCGCGTTCGTACGTATCGTACGTACAAAGGACGAGAGTGGCCCCGTGGGAGGGCGCGATCGGTACGACGGAATAAGGGGAGAGATCCAGCTGGAAAAACAAAAAGGCAGCCAAAAGGAGAAGAAAGAAAGAAAGAAAGTAAGAAAGAAAGAAAAGGAGTAAAACGACGTGGACGTCGGTGCGGCGGAGGAGGGCGAGGCCACGAGCAGTAGCAAGGGCGAACCGATAGCGGCAAGAGGGGAAGACGAAGGGAAACGAACGTCGAGAGGTACCCCAGGACACGGAGAAAGGAGGATCGAGGGAACGAGGTGCCGCCTGAGAGAAACAGGGACAGAGAGAATCGCATATTTGATCGTGGACGAGAAGAATGTCTTTTGTCGGCAGCCGCGCGGCGAGGCGAGACGCGACGGCGGTAGGTACGGCTCCAGTAGCGAATTGGCATTCCATTTGAGTAACGGCTCCTCCTGTTCCCATCCTTTGGTCCCTCGTGTCTCGGTCGCATGCTTCTTTTCCGTCGTCTTCTTCTTCTTCTTCTTCTTCTTCTTCTTCCACGTCTCTTTCCCTTTTCTTTGTCATTCCTCTTTCGTTTCCTCCGTCTTTCTTCGGCTTTCGTTCTCTGTTCTTCTCGGGGACCGATCCAACCACCCTCTCGATACCACTTCATCCGGCGTGGATCCTCTTTTCCGTGGCGCGTTTCCGAAAGATCCCGTTGAAAACGCGTCTTTGTCCATTGACCCGTAACGACCGAGCCGTTATTATTTTACCCGGACCAACGCGTGCCGCTTCGCTACCAAAGACCACGGTAAGAGCTCGCAATGGACCGAGGAGGCCTTTCGATGACATCGCGCACGATCGCTCGCGAACGTCCTCGTAACTCGACTCCCACGCTCTCTGGTCTTTTCTCCTTCGACGATCAGGGCAAGGGCTGCCGAGCAATGTCACGACGTTTCGCCTTTTCACGACGTCGAGATGGAGAGCGCGTGCCTGAGAGAGAGAGAGGGAAGGGAAAAGTGGTAGAGTCCATTAGAGCGATATTATTCAACGGACGCCGGATCTGCGTGGAGTGGACTATGAAACGAAGTTTTAGCTCTTCTTGAGTATCGTAGACTAGTTTCTCTGGGAGTACCACGTTTTCATAGTCGCCCGGGTATATTCTTGAATTAGTCGATGGAAGCGAGATAGAGGGAGAGAGGGAGAAAGAGAGGAGAGAGACTAAAAGGGAAAGAGGGATGATAAGCATCTTTAAAAAAAAAAGAAAACATTCGCGAGAATAGCGAAAATCGAATAAGCTTAGAAAGAGTCTAACGAGCACAGCCAGAAGCTAATGTAAATCTATTCTTACCGAAGACCAATTCCTAAAAAGTTGTATTTCGTGCAATCAAACGCTAGAAAGTGTCAACTCGGCATCGAAATGATTTTCGCAAATCGACGAGACGAATTTATTTCCTCTATTTCGTTATCATCGTTTATCATTTTCCTACGAAAAGAAAAAGTAGTCTCACGTAGGAAATTCCAAGGAAAGTTTAAAAATGGTCGTTGGTTCCAGCGTTAACCCTTTCACGACGAAGGGTAACATTTTTGCCCATTTTAAAATTGGTGCCTGTCGTATTTAATTATAACCTTATCCGCCTTGTTGTACCTTAGTTATAATTAAATACGCCAATTAAACCGGCAATTTTAAAACGGGCAAAAATGTTGTCTCCCTTACTCGCGAAAAGGTTAAGAACGGAGCGCGACCAATTGGGGAATTTACGAGGACGATCGCGAAACGATACGCGATACCGATTAAACGAGACCGCGCGATTATTCCCGGGCATTTGTCCAAACGGATTTACATTAGCTTATTATAATGTTAATTCGCGGCGGACGGTACGGAGACGCGCTCGCGCCGATAAATCCGCGGCATTTTCCCTCTCTGTCGCGCCTCGTCCCTTGCCACGCGGCCGCCTCGACGCGTCGCGCATCTTTCCGTGCGTCGGAGATTGAATCGAATTTCGCGCCTGGCCAGAGGCGTTTATACGTCGCGGTCAAGCGCTAATTACACCGAGCGACGCAAGGTATTCGAACGAGAAGCGTTCGTAATTCAATTTCTTTCTCTCTTCGCTCTGCTTCCAGCGTTGTCGCGCTATTCCCACGCGGCCACGGAATTTGTTCGCCGCTCGTGGAATCAATTAATCGGGCGCTCGCGCTCGCGCTCGTGCGTCCATTCGTTTGTTTCTCCAGCCGGGCTTCGCCGCCTGTCGATTCCGTCTACGACGACGACGAGGAAAAAGTCGACGGACGATTCGATGGACGAAGGAACACCTTACGATTTTCATTCTCTCGAGGCATTCGCCTCGAGACATCGAATTCGAACGGATATAAATCGTCGGACCTTCCTCGGGGCGCAATCGCGCTCGAAACCTTCGGAATTTTCACGTTCGCGCCTGTTTATCGGCGATTCTTTCTCCCAGCGTCGTTCGTCGTCGTCGTTGTCGTCTATGATCGCCTTTCTTGCGCGATTTATTTCGTCGCCGTAAAAGCGTTTCGAAATTCTTCCGTCGCGCGGCAATTGCCACGACATGGCAGCGATGGGGAAAAAACGACGTCGTAACACGTCGCTGGAGCGCGATCAATTTTTTTTTCCGACGAATTAAGCGAAACCGCGGGACAAGAGTGGAGGAATACGTTTCCTCGTACTTGTTGTAAATGCGCGGTCGGTGCTCCATCAACGGAAGGCTACGATCACGAGGGACTCGTTTAAATTCTTCCGGTATACCAAGAAATATCTACGAACTTGTATGGTCGAGCTTTAAATTCTTCCAAGTTTTTCCATTGCGCGCATTTTTTTCTCATCAATTATTTTGCAACGATGAAAACGTTTAAACGTGATTTTAAATAATTAGCCGATGTTTTTTCGGGTATAATATGATGGTTTAGCGTTATAAAAGGTGCGATGTATTTTTTTTTAAAGGTGAAAGCTGTGCGATTGCGATTTTTCCTTTCTATCGTAATTTATCGATCTTTTGACCACCGTCGAGCGGCTCGTTGTTGGATTTTTCCGCGTAGTGTTCTGAGTAGTAATAGCGTCGTGATATCGAGGCATATCATCCGCGACAAAGGAATTCAATATCGAGACCGACCTGCGCGATACGTTCTTTAATTATTTTTAAATACGAGTAAGTCGTAAAAATGGGTTAACGCGATTCGTTTGCTTTTCTTTCCGAGAGGAACCGCGTAGCTCTGCTAAAGCGACCAATCGATTCGGCTACTTCGTACGTATAATTGGCACGGGTATCGTAAATCCACGTCGGTCGATTTTTGTTGCACTTCGGTATCGCGTACGTGACTGGGTCGCGATTAAGAAATAAATAAATAATAGGTCACGCGTTTCGCTTTTACGAGACATTGCGATACGACGAGGGACGCGAGGAACGTAAATTCTTTCTCGATGACAGGGCACACGAGAAAAATGCAATACAAATTATAATTCTCTAAAATGTCAATCGCATTGTAAACACGTCGATTTATAAATTACTTGTATCGTAATAGCATAAATTCTTTAAATATTATAGAATCGTGTTAAGCAGAAAGTATAGTAGTACTGGCTATGTGCCATTTTTTGTTCATTTAAGTGCCTTTTAATAACATAAATAAAATGAAACGAGTGGAGTTTTCATAGGAGTTTTTATTATTGATTTATTATCAAAATGACAACAATAACGATGCATCGAACTACGACGCTCTTCTCTTTTTTTTTTTTATTTCGGTCGACCAAGGTGTCTTTCAGAGATTCTAAGCAGTGTCAGTTCGTAACCGATCATTGACGCGTGAACATCGGTGAAATAATACTCGTAATTCCGACGCGCGTTTTGTGTCATATCGTGTCGCGTCGCGTAGTGCAGTGCGGTGCAATAAGGAGAAGGTAGTGAATCGAAGTGCAATCATGGACGGAATTTCGAGAACACCGAAGACCTGCCGACCGGTCGTCGTCTGTCCTGTCTCTCCTGTACATCGGGTAAGTGCAAACAAATTAATTAATAATTTATTAAGCGATGCGTAATATAATTTTGTGCGATGTATTTTAAAACAAAGAATCGCGTATTAATCGACGTCGCGATTTACACATTGATATCGCGTTCGTGTCGTATTCGTTGTATCGTTAAATTGGGTTCCTCATGGGATTGTCTTTCGCAGACTACTTCCTCAAATATAACAAAATATAGAGAAGAAATTATTCATTTGTCGCGATCATACCTTTCTTTTAATCGTTTAAATAATAAATTTATCAGTTACCAAACGATAGTCTTCATTGAAAGAAGTAACTTTTGTTAAAAATCAAGCTCTCTGTACGATACGGTTGGCGAATAATTTTACGACATTAAAAAGTATGCCAATCCGACCGTGTTCGTATAAACAATGCAGAATTTTTGTTTTCAAGATTTAGAAATTGTTTGAATCGCCGTTGTAGACGTTACGTTTGTTGTTTGTTATTTTTTTTATCACTGCTTTCCCGAGGATCGCAGTCATCTTTGACATATTTATTTATTATATTTATACGAGTATACGATGATAAATATAAACAAGAGATTAATAATTTTGTTTTACAACTTTCTTTAATCCTTTAGATAATAACTGAGTCTTTTGCCAATCCATATTTCACCTAGTACACGTTACGTTTCATCGCTGTAAATAACCATTTTTCAATTAACCGATCTCTACATATTACATCGGTAGAATTCGTTACTCGCAAGATTATAACAACGATCGATAAGTTGCAACTGCACTTTTATATGCAGCTAAATCTTTATCGCATTTTCAATGCGTCCAGGCAGTTTATGCGCCCCGTATCTCTCGAATAGGGACCAGTTTTGCGTCTGGCCCTAATAGGAGTAAGAAGGAAATTACTTCGTTCCGCAAATACTCGGCGGTACTTTGTATAGGTTACCTTTCGGTCTTACGTCATTGGCTTGTTCGCTCGTAAAAAGTCGGTCGTGTACTTTCCTTTTTATCATGATTACGCGGGTAAAGTAGGCGAACGAGATTCGTAAGGCGGATGTCTCGTGAAGAAACGGAGAACGAGAAATAACGGGGTACGTTGTAAGCGGTGGAAAGACACGGGGCTTAATAACGAGGCAAAGAATAACGCGTAGAGGAAGGACGTTGGAAATTACGTTTCATTGGTAAGTTTTCCTCTATCCATCCCTCCTTACTCCGCGCATTTATGTCCTCCGAGGCGGTGTTCCCGACACCGAGTCCTTTTTTAAACGAACGAAGCGCTCCCTCTCTGCCCTGCTAAAAGTCACACTTTTTTTTAGCCGGCTTTGAAGATCTTGCGGCTTCTCTTTGCTTCCCGACGTGATACGGGAAAAAAGAACAGAAAAAAAGAATTATTTTCTCGTTCCACCGAGCTACGGCGCAGCCACTGACGTTTCGCGGGAAGAGACGAAGAAATTAAAAGATAAATCGATTCCGTGTTTAAAATATTTTGTTTTCCGTGGTGTACTCGTACACCGAATTCGCGATGAGATCTCGTTGATTCCGACGCGGAAATCTTTATAAAAATCCCCTCGTCTTAATCCCGGTGTCGCGCCATTCTTTTTGATACTTAAGAGAATCGCGCTTTCTTCTAAAAAGTCTTTGATACGACGCGTGAGACGACGTATCTCGCAAAAATTACGCGCTTCGAGCTGGTCGTCGTCGTTCCTTGGAAAACCTTCTTCTGTCCGTCGTGTCGCAGAATCCTGCGACAAAAAAGTTCGCGTCGTTGTCTTCGACGATGTCCAAGCGTCGAGAATCAGGGAAGCCATTTGGCAGCTTTGGAGCGCGAGGAAACCCGCACTTACATCGAATTTCGCTTGATCGTCCCTTCGCGACGGCACGTTTACCAAGATCCGCCAACGACGCAGAAATTATCGCTGTAAGTCCGGTCGATCGGAAGGATTTGACAAGCTGACCGACATTGGACGTTGGGAAACGAGCGTGAAACGAGTAGAACCGGGTGCGGACTTTACCGCGGAGCATTTAACATGTACGTTCGGCGCTTAACGACCCTCGAAACGTGTCGCTGTCAAACAGGACTTGACCTCCCTCAAGTGGAGGCGTTGCTGGAGAGCGGTTGTAACGTATTACGCGCACGCGCTCACGCACGCGAGAAGTCCGTAAATACGGGGGTGTGATACGTCGCGGCGCGACACGCTCATCCGGATGACGGGCTTTCTAATCAACATCTATCGATGATGGTCGAGGAAGAGGAGGGTGATCGATTAGGGAGCGACCCTTTCTCGCCAAAGCTTACGAATTCGATGGTAAATGATTGAATCTTTCGTTCGTTATCGATTTTATAAGCTTTCCTTTTCGACTATTTTAACTCGTTCCGTGCCAAGTCGTTTTTGCTCGACTTGTCGTTAAGGCCGTATGGTCAAGAAGTTAAGGTCACGCTCATCCGATCGACAGGGTTTTTAATTAACATCCATCGATGATGGTCGAGAACAAGTGTGATCGATTGTAGAGCGACTCTTTCTTGCAAGGGCGTCTGAACGAATGAAACTGTCGTCGACTTGCTTTTCAATCATTTCTCGCCGTTTTTATAATCTTGCATTTCTGACAATTCAAGGAGATAAATATCAACGTTGGGTTTACCTCTCGAGAGTCATCGGAATGATCAAAATGGCGCGACACGCTCATCCGGATAATGGCGTTTCTAATCAACATCCATCGATGATGGTTGAGAATAAAGGTGACGACCCTTTTGGCGCAAGACCGTATGAATTCGATGGTAAATGGTAGAAGTTTTCGTTTGCGGTGGACCAACTTTTCTATCATTCTTCATCGTTTGTATAATCTTACCTTTCCGACGATTCTATAGGGTAAAGGTCAAAGTTGGATCTACTTCTCGAAAGCCGTAGGAATGACCAACGCGGCAAATGGACGAAGATGTCGGCTTTTTCCAAAGAGAAGGACGACCAGACGACTCTCGTAACGTCAAAAGTCAGTCAATTAGCTTTGCCGTGACTAGACGGAAAGTTTCCGTCTGATATTCCTCCGTAGCTGGGAGAAGCAAGTTACCCGGGGAAATAATTATAAATCTCCTGGTGAAAAGGACGGAATATCTATCAGAAATCGTTTATACCTCGTTATCGAGCAAATTGGACCGCGACAGACGGGAAAAACTTGTAACTTGTTCTATAGAAGTAGGAGCAATAACAAAGGGGGAAGGGAAGGGAAGTAAGAAGCGTCTCGCCCTCTACCAAAAATAACGAGATTTAAACCGTCTGTTATCTTATCGTACGGCGAGGCAGGAGATCCGATCTTCTCCCTATTCGAATGCTGGATTTGGCTGTATGCCGAATCTCCTGGAATCCCCATTTTAGCGAAGTCAAATCTGATTCTACGTGGACACATACGTGAAAGCGCGCGCGTTCTACCTTGTCTTCACGATTCTCCTCACTTTACCCCGTTCTCCCCTCCTCCTCCTCCTCCTCCATGCAGTGTACCCTACTTTATTTGCATATAAACCGTGATATTAACTTTCATATGTATTCCTAATTGTATTAGAACGTACACAAGTCACGTTCGAAACGTACCGCGGCACGGTTACTGTGTCCCTCGATTTATCCGACGGCGACGACTCTCGTTCTCGCCTGCTATCTTCCGCCGTACGTGAAATTAATTTCGAAAGTACTCGAAATAATAATAATAATTGTTATTATTACCAATATTAATTAATGATATAACTATTAATAATAATTTATTAATATATTACTTCGTCCATGTATATCGTATTATATATATATATATATATTAATATATATAATATTAATATTAATAATAATAAGAAAAATAATAACGATAGCAAGAACAATTAGAGTCACGAGACTTTTTTTCTTTTACCGGGTGTCTTAACGACGTTGCACACTAATACGAACTCGACGCCGTAACGAAATACCGGGCGATTAATTTCGGAAACTTTGAAAAGGGAGTTATTCATTGAATCTCGAGATGAGTCGAGTCGTCGTTTCGTTACAGCGCCCTCATTACCGAAACCTCGTAATTGATTCGGCGCGGATGATAGATGCGTATTTAACTTCGCTAATAGAATGGTATCGAGTCGTCAAGGTCGCTTTGTCTCGATGTCCTAAGGTCCTGGATTCGGCCTCCTCGGTGTAAGTAAGGAAGTTGATATCGTGTGCGTTCGATCGCCAATTAACGTGGAATTCGTCCGTAAACTCGCTCTTGTTAAAAGAGTCGTGGGTTTGGATGCGCGTAGTACGTCTATCGCGCCTGTTACGCACTCCTATCGCGAAGTAGTAAAAAAATAGTACGCTCTCTTCTCTCTATTTTTTTTGTAGTGCTTCTCTATCGATTTCCCTGGTCAAAATTGAAATCGAATCAGTTGCCATGCGTTTCGATATTTTGGACGTATGTTGGTCACGGCCGGGTACGAGAGTGATATTTTTGAAACAAATATGTGAAACTTCGAGTCAACGTTTGTTACATCCTCGGGTGCTGATTGTCATAACTCGGCTCGTTGACATTACGCTCACGTACGATCATAGATTTAATCGAGCAAACCCAGGAAGAATTAAAAGGCAAAGATTTACCGTAAAATTCCTTTCGGTATTACCAGAAGTAAAAACGAGCTTGATCCAGCGACGGATTAATTTGCGCGCGGGCGTAACGCATTCGCGCGAATTAAAAGCGTGAATTTTCGAATATCTTGATAAACGTCAGACGGAAACCGTGTAATCTCCAATTTATATGTACAGTGCTGTTTACGAGAATGGCGCACGGAAAAAGAGCGCTCGTACCAGGGACTCGCTCCAAACAAGCTTCGCCGTACCGGAGAAAGTTTAATTGCCTTGATAAGACATCCCAGATCGATACTTTCGAAGTTATTCCAAGCACGCATTTCTTTGGTTTCCGAGGATGGAAGAAAGGGTCCCGAAGGTGGCGGCGAGCGCGTGTATCTCGCCGAAAGCCTTTCTCGTCGGTTAGGCGAAAAACGGGAAAATAACGCGATCTAAATTGCTTTTCGAGCGATTGAAATAGTTGCCGAGATTAAGGCGAGGACCCTCGTCGCGCCAAATTTCAAATCGATTCGACTTGGGATATTTTGAGAGGGCGAAGCCGACTTTCGTCGATTCATCATCAATCGCCGTTACGACTCGATTGATTTCGTTAACGTCTCGCACGCACGGTCGAAGGATTAAAAAACTTCTTCTAGAATGGCGATAATCGAGGTTTCCAACGAGAAACTTGCAACGACGCTGTATCCTAGGCGCGCACTTAATCGTAAGTATCTTCTTATTTCCGAGTAGTTTGTAGAGCAGTCGTTAGAGCGGCAGGAAACGTAATCTGCTCTCTATAATGATAATACCGTTTTCTACGTTTCGAGCGAGCCACCTTCGTTCGACGTTAAATATTTATTACGCGAAACGAGAGAACGATAAAACGAACGGGGAATGTATGCGATGGAATATAGAATTAGTAAAACGTTCGTGAACGACGGCCAATTTTTTCCCGCTCTTTTAATACACCTTTTATTATCGCGAGCGAAGCAGGGATGAATTTTAAAGCGTGATTCATCGCGGTCGTTCGAGAAAATTGAACAGAAATCCCAGAATCGGTAATCTAGCAGAGAGAAGCGCGGACTCGTCGATCGTCAGACTTTCGAGTTCTCGATGGATGACATTCATCGACACGACGCTCGTCCTCGACAGGGGAGACGTTAACAGCTACGAAGACATTTTAACGCGCCGGCGAAATTTCCGATTCACTTTGCGACGCACCGCAACGCGAGTTTTTCGATGTCCCGCGAGACGCGGCGAGGCACGATTTTCCATTTAAAAAAGCGATCGAAGAGCTTACGGGACAGTCGAATTCTTCATTCCGCGTTTAGATAGAGAATATTCGAGCGTCACGAAGGAAATGTCGAAGGACGTTACTCTACTTCGTTATTCCGTTAATCGAAATAGACTTTCGAGCTTTATTTTCCCCCGTAGCTCTAAAAAAGGCTAAATGTAGCGCCATTAATTATCGATAACGTACTACTTACCGTTAAAAGAGAGGTTCGTTACGTTGGGAAGTACGACAGAAATCGTGGATTAATTCGAATGGCGTATTAATCGTTTCGACGCGCTTTAATTCGTGCGCGTTTTAAATTTTAATTGCTTTTAGGATCTTTATAATTTCTTACGAGAGGTAGTGGCCGTAACGTTGAATTTGTCGCGTAATTACCAGCTACCGTGGGAAAATTTATCATTGTAAAACGTTTCGTGGAATATACCAGGAGCTCTCACAGCTTTCCAAAAGGAAAAGCCAACGAGTGACACGTAATTTCTTTGTCGGTACAAAATGAACGAGACCCTGGGTCGTTAGAAGTCGATGTTTGGCAAACTTCGCTGTAAAGATATTGACTAACTTTGTCGCTGAGTCGCGTTCTGCGTACGTAAGGGTTATAAGTCTTCTCGGGAGCTCGGGGAAAGTTTCGACAAATTCTTTCGGAAAAGTTCGAGAAAATGTGAAAGCCGGAGCTGGCCATCGGTGTGGCGCAACGGACGCGTAATTAGCGATAGCAATTTTCGTCGTTCGCGGACTCAATTCCGCTAGTTTTCATCGACTACTCGTTGGAATAAGAACCGCAATTTTCCTCGGTGACGCGCGCGATCGATGGAGACGTCGGCGAGGAAGGGAACGCTTCCATTTCGTTGCAGCACGCGATAGAAGGGAAAAGTAACCGCGTGAAAAACAGTAATGCGAGTGTCAGGGGTCTCTGGACGACGAGCGAACGGCAACCATCTATCTGTCATCTCTTTATTAACGCGTTGAACGCCACGTTAAATCCACATGTTTTTCTCAGGCCTCGCGAAAGTATTTTCGTTATTCTCACCGCTTAGTGACAAAATATTGATAAATACGATTAATATATAATATTACGATACGTATATGTACATGCAGTTAATTCTATATAGCTATGTATACTTATATATGATTAATAAGTACGATATTTTCGTGAATAAATATCAATGGATCCAGGTGATCTCTCTGTTGGACAAAACCGAAATTACTCTCCGAACAACCTAAGCGGTCAGAACACGCGCTTATTATTACACGGTTGATCGCGTTGGTTGGCAATTCTTTGTAATTAGCTATGATATTCAAAATTGGTTAGCCGACGATGTCGATCCAATTTTTACGATTGTAAAAGTCCGAGGCACTTTGGCCAACGTCGTGGATGAAATGGTTCCGTCTTCGTCAGTCTTCGCGAGAGGACGAAAGCTGTGAAAGCTAGAAAGCGGCAGGTAGTCCAGAAAAAGACGAAGGAAGAGGGGGAAATAAAATAAGCGACATCGAAAGACGAAAGAGTAGCGACGATCGAACTCGATCTTCTCTTCTCTCTCGATGCCACGACCCAGCCGTTCAGCACGATCCTCGATAAGCTAGGTACGAGCTCGACAGACGGCTTCCCTCGGTATAATCACGTCGTAGGAAGGACCAACAATGTTATCTCGGTACGTATTAACAACGAAGACGAGCTTCGTCATTATCAGACCAAGACGATAATCGAAGGCCGCGCCGGTTTCGAGGAGATTCTCGCTCGAGGCGGTCGAGCGACAACGTTTGACGCTGATGGCGCGCCCCTGTCGTCCGTCTCTCTCCCAGAAGGGAATTATTAATCGCGAGAGCCGAAGGACGACGGATCCTAGAAACGGACAGGTTTCGTTTCCGACCATCCGTCGCCCGACATCGAGATCGACTTCTCGATCCAACGTACGCGGCGAGGCGATTCCTAACTCGCACCGACTCCGTCCAGCCTCTTCTCGCGCGATCTTCTCTTCCACGAAAGGAACGACGGCGATGAAAAACGAAGAAGACACGCCGATCCTTCCTATCGTGACGATCTTCACTGCGCGATGAAAGCCGACCCTCCAGCAGCGGCAGCGGCAGCCATCTCATTAAGCTCGCGAAATGTCCGTCTCTTTTTACGCTTCTTCGGGAACGGTGGCCTTTATCTCGCGCGGTTATTGCGCCGATAAAAGCAGCTCTGGCTCCGGTCTCGCCGCTAAGCTCGCCTTTCCACCCTCCAAAGACCAACGGCTTCTGATTCGTCCTCGAGACGTTGTTTAGGAAAGAAAGTGCTTCGTCACGTCGACGTAGCTGGCTTCCTTTCTACCTAACTTCCTACCTACCTTCCTACCTACCTACCTACTTATCACATTCGTGTATTTACTCACGGCTGCGATCAATGGCGGGGAAAAAGGTCTCACTGTTAACAGCGGATTTACTGGATCCGTAAAAGAGTTCTCGTAATCGTCGTTTGCGTTCTCGATTTTACCAGCGCCGACTACATCGACGCCTACCTTATCGAGGCAAGGATTTTTCAGTTTCGCGTCGATGTTGGGCCAACGCGGAACAAATGGAATTACCTCGTTAAATCCGTTCGCGCCGCTTACGAACGACGTTTCGTACGGTTGGTGTAACGCGCCCATAATAAAACGCTCTCGAGGTACGAAGTTTATTCGATTCCTTCCGATGGTTCTCGCTGGTAGAACGGTGGGTCGTTCTCGGACGTTGGTCGTGCGATCTTCGAATTCTAGTCGAAATGCGGCTTCTTCTTATCGAAATTAATTGAAAGATTTGCCGCTATTCTCGTCAGTTTTTCTGACGAATATAATACGTCAAAATACGTCAAAAATATAATACGAAGAAGCTCGGAAATCGATTTTTCGATTTGAATGTTCGATTTTTCCCCGTAGGTTTTCACAGTTACCAAAAGAATTCAATCTCTTCGCGATAACGTAGCGCGCGCCTTACGAATCGATGCGCTCGTTGGCAAGAATCCCTCGCATCTATTATAAAAGCGACTTCTTCTCGACGGAGGAGATTCGTAAACTTCGACGATGAAAAGTACACGGCAACGAACATCGAAATCTTTGATTTTTCTTTCTCCTTCGGCCATCGACGCCGACATTGCTTTCTTCTTATCGGGAAAATTCAGCGGTATCGCGACGCAAGCTCGAGAAATCTCAGTAATCACGTCGTCAGCGACGTCTCGATCGTTTCGAGTCTCGCGTACGGGACCGATCGCGAACTACCGTCTCTTTCGCATTTCTCTCTTACGACGCGATTATTCTTTCCTCTCTCTCTCTCTCTCT
>JAITYT010000166.1:1433604-1444619 GCA_025433975.1 Liostenogaster flavolineata
TAAGTGTAATGACGGTGGTATCGGCGTTCCAGGTACTCTCAGTCGAGACGAGACAGACTTTAACGAACAAGTTCGAGAGGTACGTACACCGACCAACGGTGTTTTCATCGTCGATAAAAAGAAAGAAAATCTTGAGATTGGCCGACGGCGTTGGCGGTTCCGTTCTCTTCTTGTCCCTTAATTTTTCGATATCGCCCGAATACGAAAATATTTACTCCGCAAATATTTCCTCGACCAGAGTTCCAATGTCGTCCCGACGTCATCTCCTGAATGTAACGCAAGAGCGAATACGTTCAATGTTAATTCCGGAATCGATTTTCTTACCAGAGAATAGCAATTTCGAGGACTCTCCCTTTCGTCTCGAATATTAAGCGAGAATGTGTCTTTTCTTATTTCTGGAAAAAATAAAGAGAAAGAAAAGAAAAAAAAAGAAAGTCGATACCAATCGAATCTTGTCCGTTGTGATGCAAAGACGAGAATTTGTATGGTACGAGAGTCCGTACCAAAAGGACTCTATAACGAGTTTCGAGTTGAAGCGAGATCGTTCGAGAGCGGATTAATTTTTATTTCTCATTCTCGTTAGA
This sequence comes from Liostenogaster flavolineata, assembly GCA_025433975.1. Lineage (NCBI taxonomy): Eukaryota > Metazoa > Arthropoda > Insecta > Hymenoptera > Vespidae > Liostenogaster > Liostenogaster flavolineata. The sequence continues at coordinate 1,434,189 of JAITYT010000166.1, forward strand.
CAAAATTGTTCGAACGAGTGAATGGTGCGAGGTACGACTGTCGTCGTAATCTCGCTACCGATCCGTTCGACGCTGGTAGCGTCGAAAATAAGCAAAGGGAATTTAACAACTGGGCCAAATTTAATACGAATGCATCAATGTCGCGAGGAATGTCTCGTTATTTGTTTAACATTATCTCGATGAGCGTTTCAAACGCGAAGATAACGCGTTTCATGTCATAACTTTACGGTCGTACGATTAGAGCGACAAATTGCCGTTGTAGACGCTACGAATGACGCGGAACGCGCGATGAATATCGATCCACGCGTTCCAGTCGACATCGTCCCATCCAAGTACCAATGGAACGTGGCAAATAAGATATCGTTGGCTGGTGGAAATCTTCAAAAATAACACCTTTGCAAATTATACCAATACAGGCGTCCCTCGAATAACGCGAAATTGGTTAACGAAATAGAGAAAATTAACATAACACGGATCTAATTACCCATGTTATTCGGGGAATGTCCGTAGATAGGAGAACTAACTTTTCCATTGTTAATACATACATTGTTATATAATATATAATACATAAGTATATATACAGCCAGTTTTCCTCGTAAGTCGACGATATGTATACGTACATATGTACGAGTTAATTTTTAACCTATATCCCAGTGTATTGCCGGGCTGCCGGGTTTAAATGCCCGTCATTTAAAAGAATTGGCAGACATCAATGATTTTTTGTTTTTAATATCTGCTGTCGTCATTATTGCATTTGAAAAAAACAATGTTAAAAGTTAGCCGGGCTGTTTTGGGCACGCTCGGCACTTGGCGAAAACATTTAAAGGGATGCTTCCGGCACGCTAGCCGGAGTTTAAAAGTTAACAGTAATATTCGCGACTTCGTATAACTCGAATTCGTGCTGTTGGAGGATCACCGTGTTATTCGAGAAATGCTCGTATTCGGTTACGAAGGATCGAGGATTATACGAGAGCAATTACGCCAGCGTCGTATCGAGACGAGTTTAACGACTCGAGAAAAATCCGCGATCGACCAATTGCCGGACCACGGAAACGCTCGAGTATTTATTCGACGTAATTTCAAAGGCGCGACGATTTTACCAGCTGGCTTATCCCACCGGTCGAATAAACAATTAACGCCGTGATAGAGTTAGCTTCCCGGAAGAAGACGCATCCCATCGTTCGAACGAACTCGAACCTCGACGGCGCACGAACGCGTCATCGATCGAGTCGATCTCTCGAGCGGCTCGAAGCCTGTCGGATGTCCCGCTTTATACATCGGTTCGTTAGTTCGTCGACGGTGTCGAAAGCGATCGCTACTCGCTAAATTAATCCCGGCAGGAATCTCGTTGCGCCGCGGCCGTTGTCGTTGTCTTCGTCGTGCCAGCGCTCGTCATAAATTAATCCTGGCCAGTCGTTTCACTGCCTTCGAACGGTTCATCGCCATGCGAGGACATTCGTCGTAAACTGTTCTCGACGTCGCCCACGTGCTGCAGTTACGTGACGCAATCGCGTTTTTTCCCTCCTTTTCTTTCTCCCCTAAGAATTCAGTGCCGCTTCGTGTCGTTACTTTCAATCTTTAATTTTAACTCGTAGAAAATAAAGGTGTTTGTTTCTTTAAATTATTACAACGTCACGATTTTTAGCAGCGTCTCTTCCCGTTTTTGGGAAATATATCGCTATCGGAATCGTTACGTAACTGCTATCGTTCACGTCGGTAGCGATTCGGTTCTCGAAATTTTGTTTCTTCTCTAGGGATTAGATCAGTATCGCTATCGGAATTGATACGGTCTTCATCGCTGTATGTATTCGAAGAACGAAACAGTTGGCAACGAAACGTTTTATATAGCTTTTCGTCGAAGGAACAGACCGATGCACGAACGAAGAACGTTTTCCTTCGAAATTCTATTAGGCTTTTTATTATATGGCCCACGATCTGTTTACGTCGGTATAACGCGCCGACGGGACGGTTCGAGCTCCTTTCCGTCTGACGTATAGCGGAGAAACAACGGCTCTGGACGCCATAGCGGACGCGATTTCATCGTTCAGGTTTCCTCGCAACTGCTTTCAATTCGCAATGCGATCGAAAATAGCGTCGTAGATCCGTTGATTCGGTCGCGCCCAAGGACGACACTTTTCCCTCGCAGTGGAAGGAGCGTTTAAGTCGTTGGCGCGTTGTCGTATCGCTCTCGTCCGTCGTTTATCTTGGCTCGCTTAAAGGAAAGGGCCAAGAAACTGGCTTCGATGTGTACGTGCGTGGCGATACAAAAGTACGACGCGAATACGAGTCTCCACGCGCATCCCCGACAAACAATTCGAAGGGGAAGGTTGGCGGGCCGTTTGCATTATGGCTCGAATCCCTTCGAATCAGAGGGGTAAGAAGTTCGACGATATCTCGAAACTCGAGGGAAATATGCTTATCCCGGGGAAACAGTGATCGAGAGACGCTAAGACCAAATAGAGCCGTGACGCCCTTCGTCCTCTTCCTTTTCTCCTTTCTCCTTCTTTCGTTTACGAAGCAGCCGCTTTATCTCGAACTCTCCTCGAAAATCGACTCGTTCAAACTTCTCGTGTCCTTCGTGAATTCGTCCTCGTAAATGTCGCGGCTTCTATTCGCTCTAATTTGTTCGCCGAAAGGACCGAGTTTTCCTGGTTTATCTATCTCACTCTTCCCCCTCCCCTCCCTCTCTCTCACTCTTTCTTCTTGTTTCCTTTCGTACGTTGCATCGCGCGAGCGATCGAACGGATCCCGATCTTCCTGAATTGTTTATCGCTCTCTCTTTCTCTCTTCTTTTCTATTCTCAACTCTATCCCTTCCTCCAAACGTACGAAAAGTTGCCGCTGCTCCTACGTTTTTCCACCAAAGTTCGAAGCATCGCGCGACGCACTCGTAGGACTGGGGTTTTATCGCAAAATAGCTCGAGCGTTCCATTCGGTTCGTAAGTCCACCGTGGTGGAACCGTATGGAGAATAAAATTCGAGCGACTTTAATCGCCGTATAATAAAAAAGGAAGGCCGAATAAATTCGTGCACGCATCGGTACTCGCGTCCCTGCGGATCTCGGGTTAAAAGACACCGCGAAAAGCGAGAAGAGGCCGCCGCCAAGGTGAAAACGATATAAGAGGGACGATAAACTTTGATATCGCGATAAAAAGAGAAATTTACATTTCTAAGGCAGGCGTACGTCTCGCCCTCTGCCGCGGGACGTCCTCGGTTCGTCCGTGTCGGTTGGTAGGTCGGTGCGACTCTCTCGACGAGACAAGAGAGCCGCGGCTGGTCGACAGGTGGTGCGAGCCTTCGAATTTCGTACCTCGCGTTTTAGTATCGCCTCCGAGCGCGAAGGAACCGTCTACGATCTACCTCTGCCTCCCCGACTTACCGAGTAAATCTCTCGATGAGTCTTGAATCGGTGCGCGCCGTCCTGGCGGCACCGCGTTTCACCGTACGACGACGCGATAACCATACGTGGCTACCAGACAAAGAAGAGGAAGAGTAACGACGACGCCAGTGGGAGATAGAAGAGAGCGGAATAAGAGGGACGGTCTGGAGGATACGACTACGACGACATACCGAATAGGGGGAGAACGAGCGAAAGAGGGAAAGAGAGAGTGAGAGACTGAAATGGCTGGATGCCAATTCCATCGGATATTAGCATGGAAATGGAGTGTGATTTGTGGCTCTGCCGGCGCACGAAGGAATCGCGCGTCCTTGCCCGCGTGTGCACGTACCTCTTCTTCCTTCCCTTCTTCCTTATCCACCTTCTTCTTCTCCTATCGAGACCTCCGCTCGACTCTTTTTTTTTCGTTTTTTTTTCCTTCGTCATTTTCATTGATTTTTCATTCAATTTTTTCTGTTATTTTTTTCTCTCTTTCGCGTTAACACTTGTTTCTTGTCCTCTCTCTTTCTCTCTCTCTCGCGCGATCACCAGTCACCAGTCGTGGAACGGTCGATTCTCTCTTGAGTGACGCCGTTTCGACGCTCGATCGGACCCGAAGGAATGTCCGAAGCTGGAAACATCCGGAAAAGATATGAAAGGAAGAGACGCCGAATTATTTTTTACGCAAAATCCCTGCATGCGTTAACAGGTTTACTACCATGTCACCCATATCTGGGTGACGCGTAAATGTTCCAAAAATTTGCGTCATTCATTTTGTGGCAACGGTTTTACGTTCTCGCGTAAGACGTACATATCAAATGACAAATTTAGGGTATGTCTCAATACTTTGCCGGTAAGGTGTTAAACACGAACACTCCAAGGTACCGATGGATCGTTCGGTTCGCTGTCTTAATCGACACTCTTTCCTCCGACCTCCGATCTTCCCATCGGACATCGGACAGACTCGAGACGTATCGTCGTTCCCATCTGGAAATCGCAGTTTCCCACTACGGGAGGTCTCACTCCCCTATTCTCGGCTTCTTTCGATGTCCTTGCTATGAACGATGGACCTTGTCGACTCTCCTAAGCGCCACGTACTCGAGATAAACCGATTCGAGGGATTACCGGGTCCCTTTTTCCTAAATATAGCGAGATGTCTCTACGCAAATCAATTTTCCCGTGGTCGGTCCGTAATTGGATTGTCGAAAAAGGCGAGTTTCATGGATTTTCTTCGGGTTTTCTTCCACCGGCGCTCTATTCGTCGTAAAGAAACGATTTTAAATATCGAATAACATCGATGGTGCGTATCTTGCGAAACAATATTTCGACGGAGAAGATTAACTCGCTGCTTCCATTATCGCGACGATCAACGAAAAAGCGCGTTTTATTTTTCGTCGGATTATTGCCGATCGATGTAATTTTTAACGCGACGAATTAAATTCGAGCGATATGCGGATGCTCTCGAATTTGATCGATTTAAATCGGCGATTTTGCACTCGTTCGTCCGCCCCGTCTACTCGTCTATTCGCGTTCTCGTTGGAAGTAACGTTGGCGCGTGTAAGTAACGTTAACAAAATTACAACGTCGGAGGATAGGACGCGACGCCGGTGACGCCGACGTTCCGTCACGCCGATCCGACAAACGCATCAACGATAAACGTCCCTGAGGGATAAAGCGGGATTAACCTGAAAATTTATGAGTTTCTCCGCCGCGTCGAACGATCGAAACGCCGAGCGACGCGCACACAGAAAATTAGCGTGGCGTGATTCCTCGATTTTATCGCCTATCGAAGCGCGATCGAGTCGAGACGCAAGGATCGAGCAAAGCAACGATATCGACGACTTCCTTAAACGTCTGCCAAAGGCGCACCGTTGCGCGTTATTATTTACGACTGGCCCGTCGATTACGAGAGCGAACGTAATTAATCACCGCGACAGATTCGCGAGCGAACGAGCAGCTCCGTGGTCATCGTTTTAGGAATAGCCTCGATACGCGCGTAACGTCGCACCTAGCCATTGGCTAGCATCGAGAATCGCTCGTGTCGCCATAATTTCACCAATCGTTTTTGTGATTGGTCCATCAGTGCGAGGAATATTGGTAGAATTTCAGTAGTGAAGCAATTGTTTTTTTTTAAATTGCATCGATATATATTTCTATAAAAATATATTAACGATAAAATAGCATCACCGTTGGTGAAAAAAAGTCACGCGTACGTGACGGCGGTAGGGAAAGTGTTAAAGCAACTATCGATTGTCTGTAATCTCAAGACTTAAAGTTCGTACTTTGGTTTGATTATTTTTGAGAATTTTCATCGCTGTAAGTAGCTACCGCGTGTGATTCCCCGTGACACTGGAACGGCTGTTCGATGGCGCGAAAGAGGGCGTCCGGTAGTCTATCGAAGCAAAGAAAACCGTCGTCGAGCTCGTTGATTTTGCTGCCCGTACGAGTTTTCCTCTCCCGACTTTTTTTGTCATTTTCCCGATATTTTCAAAATACGCGTTTAATTCGCGTGAAATAAAAGCGATCGAAGCGCTTACGGTGTGATTTTAACGACCAGTTCGATACGTTTAGTCGCGAACGATCGTTCTTGCGGTTAAACGAACGTATTAGATTAAAAACGAAGCTCGTTATCACGAGTCCCGTAACGTTTCGAGTTTTTTTACTTCGCGAACGTTCCCGTCGAAATAAACGGAATTCTTAAAATGCCACGTAAAATTACATTTCGTTCGGCCAATCGAAAAAAGGGGCCACCGTGAAAGCAACGTTCCCAATTCGAGATTCAACGAATTCATCGTTAACCTCGCGAATAATCGCCACGTAAAAATCGATCGTTCCGCGCGGAAAAAATCGTCATAGCGACGCGCTTCGAGGCGCGTTATCGTCCGGCAATTTTCCCTCGTCGGATATATCGAAAGCGAGCACCTTGCATCGAGCATCGATTAATCGTCGATTATTTAGCGCTGGATGCGCTCGAAGGACCGGCTAGCTTCCGCGATCGAGAAACGGAAGGTTCGCGGCGTAAAATACGCTCGGAGCCACGATGGTGGCCTTATATCATACTTAGAGTCGAACGTTAACCTAAGCGTTACGAATGGTCGCTAAGTAAAACGAAACGGATCGAGCGAGTTTCGGGGAAGAGAAGCGCTCGAATCGACGCGAGATGCATAATTTCGAGGTGCCGCGGCGCGAGCAGCTCGCGCTCATCGCGTCCGCGCGTTCGTTTGGAAAAAAGAAATGGTAAGCGACGAAACGGGGTCGGGATGATACATGGACGCACGGTGACCGTCTTGCCCTTGCCCGTTTGCTCGCTCGAACTTTTCTAAAGTTTCGGACCGTCGTAAACGGATACGTCGCGGCCTCGACTTGGACAACTTCGCGCTGGCTCCAGGTCGAGGACGAGGTTGATCCGGAGCGAACGAAATTCGTATTCGATACGAATACGCCTCTGTCGCCTTTGTTTTCGTGAAATCGTCGTTGGTTTCTTTTTTTAAGTTTTGATCGGACGAGATCGAAATTTACAAATCGAGGCGCAAATTCGTGTAACGCAGTTCGATTGCACTGTTATTTATCACGCTTGATAAAAAATAACAGTCTAAAGTTGTTTGTCTTGCTATAGAATTAAAAACGTCAGAGTTATATGGAATTAAGAGTATTTAAGTATTGTTAGACCAAAATTCCGACGTGGGTCTCGTTTTTAATGGAATCATCCTGGTATTTATCCGATCGATCAGTTGTCCAAGAAAAATTAAAGCGAACCATCGATTACTCTATTCTCACGAGAAGTCCAATTCGTAAACTAAATCAGGGAAGTCTTCAAACGAGAAACGAAAGAAATTGTTTTCTCATACATAAACTGTACCTTTAAGCTAAGTGCATTGTGCAAGAAAGACGTTGCACAGGAATGTGCTAAACGAAGTTCTATTCTTTGTTTTATCTTATCTTTTTTAAAATAAATTTATCGTATCGATTATTACGCATTGTCTAGCTCGATACCCAACTTTTAGAGCAGGGGTTTCCAAACTTTTCAGCCCAAAGGCCGCATTAACTATCGAACAGCAGTTTGGAGGCCGACTACACATTCGAGGTCCAAATAAAAAAGAATCAAAACATAGATGTTGTTTTTAATTATTTATTTAATATTATTTTATTCGGTTATTATTTAATAACACATTGATACACTACACATGAACACCTTGGCAGGATACGCGTCAATTTTTGCAATTTCTTTGGGTAGATAAAAACCTTCGGAGAGTTCGGAGACCTCTGTTTTACAGGAAAGATTCTATCCTTATTCCTGAATCAATCAACTAAATAACTATCAAAATCCTATGTCGAGAATCGCGTAAAAATCATTGCCAACGCTTATCGTCGTTCTAATTACCCGGAAACAACGTGTTTCACGTTACAACACCGAATAGCATCGTTAAAACCCACGCGAGCTGATAGATCGTCTATGTCGGTCAAAATCGCGAGAAATTCTATTATATTAGGTAGCGCAATATCGATCGTGATTTTCCCCGACGAGTATCGAGAAAGCTCGTTTAAAATTCAGCGTCTAGGTAAACAATGAAGCTAATCGATCCGAGTGAAATAAGAAAGTGTACGAGGGCGAAGATGGAGACAGTGGCGGATCGATCGATCTGGATCTTGTATCGGCGAACGGAATCCAGTAGCGTCGAGTAGGGATAGCGGAGAGCCGATAGTAGGAAGAAGCGAACGAGGACAACGGCATACCAACGAGTTCTCGCGGTGTCTCGCCTTACGACCTACCGACAAACTCCCGTAGAGAGAATGGAGAAAAGGAAGGAGGCTCGAGACCAAGGTAGATCACGGTTAGAGCGAGATAAAGCAGCGAGCGACTCGAGGAAAGGGAGAGAGAGGAAGGAGAGAATTTCTCCTCAGCCCCGCGACCGGTTAATATTAAAACCCCTCGTGCGTTCTCCGCGGGCTAGCCACGTTCCGTTGTCGGCATGAATTTGCATAATGAAAGGGTCACGAAGTATGACGAAAGGAGAGCGCATCCAACGTATTCCGAGTACTTGCCGTTCGATGCGCGACTCCCATTGTCTCCGGGGAAAACCCTTTCTCCCGTAGTTCGAAGCACGCGAGGCGACGCTTCGACGATTTTGCGTTAACGGTTTGTTCGGTAACCCTTTCGCTACGGCGGATTTCGTTGCGGAGGAAACGTTAAGCGCGCGTGATCTTCGGCATTCGGGACCAAGTCTATTTTCGATCTGGTCTCAAAAATAAAATAGTAATTATAATCGTAACGTAATGTCGAGCAATAATTTTTTAATAATACATGTGTTTCTTATTATTAATTATAATATATTATAATTAATATAAATAATAATTTTCAGTATGAAACCTTTCGTAACACGGATACGCACATAATCCAACTTTTGGCTCCATTTTGTGGCCATAATCATTTGTCATGGCATTTTGTGGCGGATGACTATAGTCACTCGTAGTAGCGAAAGGGTTAAACCGAAGGGTTTGAGCTCGACTCGCTGCGACTTTCATCGAGCGCGTGATCGCTCGATCGGAATTTAATCGACTCGCGTGGACGTCGCGTCCTTCGCAGCCGCGTAAGAATTTCGTTTCGACCCACCCGAGCTTCGATCCACTCGAATCGGAATGAAGACGCGTCGAATACGCGATTCTACGAAGAAGAACGTAAGAACGTTGTTCGAGGGACTCGAAGACAAAGAAGAAAATGAAGTACTCGTGGCATTCCGAAGTTCGACGTCGATGTCGTCCACGTCGTTCCGCGATCGCAACGATTCTACGCGAGTTGTTCATAGACGGATCGCGGATCGAAAGGTAGAACGAAACTCGGAGCAGACGAGTTGCGTCTCGGACCGCGATCGAACGATTCGGTGACCGTTGGAAAAAAATCTACGAAACGGATTATTGAAAATTTGAGAAAGGCGATGACGAGCCGTTAACCACGCTAGGTCCGCGTGGCATCGAGAACGTCGGTATTCGTATAGCGTGGTGTAGCTCGCCTTGACATTTGATTAATGGGTGCTACTATTAATATACTCTCGGCCTTGCTCTAGGGCCGAGTAAATCCGTTCAAAGTGGAGTGTTCACGGATTCGGCTTTTTGTTAATGTCGACGTAATCAAGGCGAGGAAGAAGAAGAAGAAGAGAGAGAGAGAGACATCTCAACATTATTGCAGTGCATCGATTTAAATTCACACCGGGTTAACTTCGTTTAAATCTCGTTTAGTCGCCTTCCAAGGCGCGATTATTTTGAGAAAGCGATCGGTTATACCTGGGCTCTCCTTGTTGCTTGAAAAATTCCAACCTCGACATCGTCGACATCGATCTTTCCGTGTTTACGATTCGCCGAAGAGTTAGAACGAACGCGAGCCGTTTCGACGTACTTTCACCGCCGTACGTCTCGCGCGCGTAAAAGATGGTAGCGAAATCGACGACTTTGTCACCCGGTAGCGACGAAACTATCGATGGCAGTTCGTGTTTTACCGCGCGAGAAGACGCATCGAGAGTAACGCGAATCGTATTCGAGCGAACGACGGGAAAGAAGCGGCCCAAGGCGATCGGGAAGTTCGAGCGGAACGACGGAAGAGGAATGGATCCTAGCGGGATGGTTTTTCACGCGACAAAGTGAGACGTTACGAGGGATCCCAAGGTGAACGCGCAACGTTGCTCTCGTAAGATAGCTTTTTGCTCGATCGCGTTATCTCCTCGACGATTTCTTCATTGAATTCGAATCGTCCCGCTACGTTCGAAGTGGAAACGGAGACAACAATTTGCCGCTTCTCGGCTACCTCGACTGTGCACTCCACTATTTCCTCGAGACGCTACGATATACCGTGGTACCGGGAATTTATACTTCCGTTTACAGTTTTGTATGAGATATCTTTTTTTTTTGTTTTAACTTTTTAGTGTCAGGCATTTTACGGAGTACATGCGAAGAATGCCACGGGCCGATTTGATATGCGCGCATATATGAATAGCATTATAAGGAACAAAATACCGATTTCCTGGAGGACAATTTTACTATTTATTCTTCTGAAACTTAAAGAAT
>JAITYT010000166.1:1444691-1465613 GCA_025433975.1 Liostenogaster flavolineata
ACAAAATCACGTAAACAAACGAGGCTGAGAAAAAGCCCCTCCAGCCCGCCAGGCGGTCGGCCCGCCACAACGCATCGGCCCGTGGCAGTTCTCGCACAAAGACCGCAGACCGATAGATCCGCCCGCTGGCACTAAAAGGGTTAATCGGTTTCATTGACTCGAACTACGCGAAAAGCGGTTATTTTACGCTTCTGCATCGATTTTTACGAACCTCTAGATGTCGTATTAATTGTTTTTAATAGCTAAAACCACCTTAAAACCTCTGCAAGTGACGAACAACGAGCCGAGCACGAGGAGCGAAAGGATAATAGATGGTAACGGACGAGGGAGAAGACGCAGGCGCAACGGTGTCCGTCAAATACGAAAAATCCTACCGTCTCGTCCGATTTGCATGTCGTCCCGAAACGGAGACGAAGCCTCCGCCGCCTTTTGGCGTTGCCTCTTTTACCGGCGATGGTGATGTCGACGGCAGCAACGTTGCTACAGCAGCTGCGGGAATATAAATTTTATGCGGTGGCTTTCGCGGCTAAGACCATGCGCGCGTATGTTAAACGCGAAAAGTCCGCGTCTATCCAATCTGCCGGTGCCTTCCACAGGGGAATTCCCGCCGCTACTACCGGAAGATTCCACCACCGCCACCACCACCACCATAACTACCACAACTAGCACCACCGATACTACCACCATCGCCGGAATCAACGGTGACGTCGGCTCACCGATGCCGCCGAGAATGCTGACTTAAGGGATTACACGAAGCGGGATTAGGTGACACGCAAATAATTCAAAGTGCCGGATAATAAATTCCAAGAGAACGCGCGCAGCTCGTGTCGAGGCCTGGCTGGACGTCCTACGGTCGGCGACCCTTCGAACCGTCGACGAAACTTCGGCCAGACTCCTGCGAGCGTCTCCTTCTTCACGGACTCCATGAGCATCGTCGATTACGTCGACGACGGCGCCCTGGACGACGCCTCTCGAGTTTTCATCCAGATCGAAACGCCTACCTGCCTGGAAAGATAGTCTCTTCGTTCCTAACCAACAGGGCGTCCAAATGACCTCCGTATTTTGCTTCATCGCGGTGAAAACGATCGTTGAAACGACGCGACGATGGAACGATAATCGTCGTTCGTGACCAACAGGGCGTCGAAATGAGCTCTACTAAGTGTGGGACACAAGGAAGTGAGAACGATTGTTAAAACTCCGTGACGATAGACCGATAATCTCTAATTATTGTATCCAGGGTTTCAGGATTTCTACCGATCGTGGCACGCGTGAAAAAATAACGCGGATCGCTCGCTTCGATCTCGATCGCAGGAGGAGCACTGAAAACACCAGCGATGACGTAGTTCAGGTCGAAAAGATCCGATCGCGAAGTAACTTTCGCTTCCGAGAGTTCCACCGCGTATCGACGATTAGACGACTGCAAAAAGACGCGATCTGATTCTTGGCGGAACGATCCTAAGATCGTGCCTAAAGATGGCGATCTAGGGATCGTCCTTTCGTTTTACTCGAGGCATTTGTATCTTATATTTCGTTCGGGATAACTTTCGAATAAATCTATGTACCCGCGTTTAGGATCGCGCTCGGATGGAAAAATCAACGATCGAGACTCGGGACGAGGATAAATCCGTGTTGAAATGCGGCCCGCGTTCCAAAGGTACCTTTGCGACATCGGTCTCGACGTCGCGCGGTAATCGCGCTTTGTACCTCAAAAGGTGCGCCATTTCCGCGGGGACGCCAAGCAACGGCCACCTTTATCCTTTAATGCCTATCGCGACAAAGGTTTCGCCTACGGTATTCTCGGGGATGGAATTATAACGAGGATTATCGTGCGCGCAAGGATCAACGGTCATTCGAAAAGCGTAGAATTCGTGAAACGACGCTACGCGTCGACGTACGCACGGTTACGCTGGGCGTATCCGCGGTCGATACTTCCTAGGGCTCCGATATGTACGTACCTGCGTGTGTACGTGTATGTGTATTCACGTACGTATCTCTACGTTAAAGGGAATAAAATACGCAGTGGCTGCATCGTCTACGAGAAGAAAAACCATGAGTTGCATATACGTAGGAATTAGAGAAGGATAGCCTTGATGAGAGAGGAGAAGAGCAGAATAAAGAATAGTTTTTTGGAACCGGACCCATTGGCTTGGGGTCCGGTTGGCGTTCGAGGTATTTCCTCGGGAACTCATGAATTATTACCAATACAATTCGTGCGCGAAGATGTTGCGTTTCTAGCGTGGAAATGCCACTGGAAACCTTCTCTGGTCTCCTCTCTCTCTCAAGGATCTGTCCCTTCGGCTCTATGGCGACCGGATGTCAAACCACGGACGGTTTACGGGTAGCGGAAGGCCGTAACACGGTTGTGCGGGAGGACTTACTCTGGAAGGACGAATGTGTGCGAATTTCTGGGTATGAAGAGAAGAGAGGGGATGAATGGATGTACGGGAAAAGATGCAGAAACGTTAGAGACACAGTACAGTTAGAGTTAGAGTTGAGAGAGTCATGAGAGTTCGTGAGAGTGAGTTAGCCTGTTAGTCGGGCAGTTAGTTATTGAATGAGAGAATCAGTTTGTGAGTGAGAGTATAGCGAATATCAGTCTGGAATAAAGGAGCAAGCGTTAATTTAGTTAGCTCATAAGAAGGTGATGAAATATAGTCATTATTATTATTATCATCAAAAGTGTATTTGATCAATACCACTCTCCCAGCTAAGCCCGATTCCTACATATACCACTAGGACGATTATGATGTCAAGAACTGGAAGTTTGCCGTCCTGCCTGGTTAGAGATTTTCTGTGTATGATAACGAGAGAATGAATGTTTGTGGGAATGACCTAGAGCGTCAGTATAGAAATAGTACGAGTGACAGAATTTTAATGTGTTATCTTCCTAATTTTCCCCAAAATCTGCGTGTATTCTTAACAATAACGCCGTTCTTTCTCTATCCGCGATCTCCATTCGTCTTCGTTACTTCTCACTTTTTTGGTATAGTTTTGTTGGAATGTTGTTTTTTTTTTGAAAATCGAGATGCCGAGTGTCAGAAAATAGAGCAAGCCGATCGATGAAATAATTATAATAATATTCTTGCATCAAAGGATGGTCGGTAACGCGAGAAAATCGGTTAGGTGGTGGACGCGGTTCGACCCTGCCTGAAAGCTGAGAAAAGGAAAAAAACTGGCCGGGCATGCGCGAACGAAGCAGCGGATTCTTTAGCGCGTGGGAAGCAGTCAAAGTTGGGTCGCGGAGCTGAAGAGAACCGGGTCCGAAAGCTACGAAAATGGGTGCTTGGACATGCGCAGACTTAGATGCAATTTCAACGATACGTTCTCGCAAGATGAAATATTAATAGGAGTATTTTATTAATTATTAAATTAATTGCGAAGAAACGTGACTTTGCATAACTTGAGCAGAGTTTTGATATACCTGTACTTCGTGTAGCTTGAAAGCGACTCTTGTTCAAACCCGGTAGCTCCAAGAAAATCCGCGAGATCCGATCGACGCTTTAATAAAATTACGAGAATCAGAGAAATTGTTTTTTACTTGAAATTGCCTTGATATCGTGGTTGCTTTACGAAGACGGCTAATCGTTCTTTGTCTAGGACGATTATCGATCGACGTGTTTCACCTCGTCACGTCGTCTGCATTCAGAATTTTTCTATTTAACGATTAAATGTCACTTATTACGTACGAGTATTAAATGTCTATTTGCTAATTTTGCCTAGGTTCTATCGAACTCACCGGCTATTCGTCTATTTTTTATTTACACACTTATCTATGCTATTCATGCTTTTAACTATTTAATCAAATGCGCTATCATTTACTTAACGCACCGAATTGTATTGAAACTAAGTTAGTTTTAATCGCTTTTGTTATTATTTGTTTACTTATTGTTTACTACACACATATAGACACATATATATCGATATTACTCGCAGGGAAGACAAAGGGACGTAGGTGTCGATCTAAAGAATGGAGGAAAAGGTACAAAGGACTTTGACCTTTGACCCAGGAATATAGCAGCAGCGTGATTTTCTATGGTGTCTAATGCAGTCTGTCCGTAATTTTTGGCGTTGTGCCGATATTAATAATAAATAAAATAACGATACAAATTTTTTATCCATTTTTCGATATCGCCGCGAGAATAAAAGAATTTCAAGTACTTTATTGTAATTTAACGGATGATAAATGAAATAACGTCGTATTACTACTAATTTAATTAATTAAACTTTAGTCGATTAAAATTTAAAAAAGTTATAGAATTCGAGAATAAACATTTAATTAAAAAAAGGCTATTAATTACGTGCGCTAATTTTACGATTATTCTAGATTCTACGTAAAACGTATGTTACGAATATAAACGTTGGAGATCGATATTCCGAATGGCAGTGAATGGCGTCACGACATTAAAATATAAATCAGAACTAATTCCCGTGTACGTAGAGCGCAGAAACACGGGAAAGTTGGAACGCGTGTCCCCGCATGCCGTTTGCACCTCGGCGAATTTCACGAGCAATTCCTTGACGCGCGCCCAATTTCCGAACGGCTTTACGAGCGACGTCATGTCACGAAATCGATCGTTTCAACGACAAGCTCCCCCACCTATGGGATTCGATTCGAGTACAAATCAACCAATGGACTTTGCTGACGCACTTAATTAGTCGTTGATTAACGGATGTCCGCGGTGGCATGGGGTAGATCCGGTAGATGCGCAAAATCGATTATTCGAGATTGAGAAGCGAGGGAGACGTAGACGACGATAGCTAGGCAAGGTATGCAGGCCAGGGAGAAGGAAGCTGGAGGTGGTGGAAGGAGAAACGGCGCGGCGATCAGTCGATCGGATTAGGATGTTCGTCGAATCGAAATCCTGTATACCTGTGTTATCCATCTACGAGCGATTAATTTCCGTTCACGCAACGATTTTCACTGCGGGAGGGATCGTCCGTAAGTGACCGTCGAATCGATCGAGGAAGAACCGACGAATACGCGCGAGATCGAATTTAAACAAAAAAATCCTTTGTGTTTCTCCTTTGGTTCTAGAGCAAACGCCATGCTTTACGACGCTTCTTTCTTACGAAAAGAATTATCTTTTACTCTATTTTTTACGTACGAAGAGTTTAAAATGTTCATAGATGAAATTTGTAAAATGGTCTTTCGATTCGAAGATAATAACGGAGATATTATAATAAAATGTCACGGGTTTAAAACAATATATGGCGTTTCCAGCATTGGAATCGAGAATGCATTGTTTTATAACAAAGGAACGCTATCCGATCGGAGTAATATCGTGGAGCATCTCGAGCGATGTATAATGAATCTCGGAACGTTCGGATCGTATCTAAACGAACGACTAATTGCAAGACAATCGAACAAGCCACGTTATATTTCATTCAGAGTACCGTCGGTACGGATGGAATACGGATGGATGGATACGGAATTTTCGGAATTTTCGGAATTTTCGGAATTTTATTAATTCATCGAAAGAATGCATCCGCCATTCCACGGGGAATGTAAGCATCGAGAAATCCTTCCTTACTTGACCGATCAAAGGACATATGCATTCCACGTGGCGATGTTCGAATATCGCGCGATGAAAAATAGCGAATATGGAAAGCCGTGAAAACAACGCGCTGAATATCAAAGCGTTCGATTGTTTGGGAATGTTGTGCTTCGCACCATAACATTCAGATTTCTTCGAATAACGCGATATCGTCGTTTCAACGTAGCAACGCGTAAACTCGAGTAAAATATACAACGATAATCCAGTCTCGTACGATCTCGTGTCTCGGGTGAGACGCGAGTCGTTGACACGATCGGTTCATCGACGCAGACACACCTGTACTTGCTTTCGCAATCGATACGTTTGATCTTCCTGGTAGGCTCCAACGCGTCCCTCCGTTCTATCCTTTGGCGTCTTCGTTTCTTCATCGAACGAGTGGCAGAATGATAAAGCGTCATCGAAGTGCCTACGAGGTGCTTTCGAGTCAGAGAAAACGTTCTTCTTTCGTCGAACGCATCGATAGCTGTCCGACCGACCAAAAGCCCTTTGTCGCGAGACGTCTCGAACATAATTGGTTCCCTTTGTACGACATTGGTAGGGGCGATCCTATTTAAAGGAGCCATAATCGAAGTACGGAAGTCTATAGATGCCACTGTCGCCGTCGTTCTCTTCTCGTCGTCCTTGTTATCGTCGTCGGTGTCGTGGTCTGTCCAAGGCACGATCAACCAGAGGTCCTCCATTTGCCGAGAGGTTGCGGAGTTACCTCGTGAATCGCAGCTTCCTGCGATACATATCGTTACCTTTCTCTCTCTCTCTCTCTCTCTCTCCTTCTCCTACTTCGTTCGTATCGCTGGTGGTTTTGAAAAATGAAAATCGTAAAAGTTGCTGCAAACGCGTTAAGAATTTTTATTACGTTTAAAAGTCGGTGTTCCGCGTTCTATCGAAAAAATTATTTCTAGGCGGTCACGGCGGTGCACGCGCTTCGAAGCTAAAAATAAACGCTGCATTTTCGCGTTTGTCGTTACAGTCGATGCCAGTTTCAAACGAACCGTCGTGAAAAATATTTTAAAGAAGGGATTTCGTCCTTTCCCCTTTTTCTTCGTACATCCTCGGTTTTACATTCTGGTTTCGCGCGCGGTGTAATGCGAATTTGCATATTAAAAGAACGGACGATGCTTTATTCATTAAGAGAAGTGGATCCCAAATCGTGTTGGTAAGATATAATGAGTGGCGCCGGGCAATTCGTTGCGTTTCGTTATCGACGATAGAAATTATTCAGCAACGGTTTACATTTCATATCAAGAAAAGCACGAGTATCGAGCTCGCCGTTTCCTTGCTCGCGTGGTTAATCGCAATTCCATCCACGAGGAAACATTGTTAATCCATAAACGAAGTGATTAAAACGAATATCAATCTCTTCAAATTCGTAACGGAATTCGATAAATGCCGATCGCACGTAACGCTATAATTACCATAATCGAACAGTTTAACGATTAAAAATCGTGTAATTTCGCGTTATACAGATTATCAAGGGATATGTAAACGGCGACAAATTGATCGATCGATTTTATACGTTGATTCGGATCGCCAGCGTTTAAAATACTAATATTATTACGCGAAAGCCTAGTTTTTATTTTAATCTCGTTTCTGCCCTTGGCAATCGACCTTCGAAGATGGACGTAATTTTCAAACGAAATTTTATTCTCCGCCTAATTCAAATCATACTTACTTCTGTATAAAAAAAGAGAACTCAATTAAAACGAGCAAATACACCTTACCGATGAAGATATTTCGTCGAATCGACGACTGACGCGTAGTTCGAGTCTGAATTTGGCTCGCCTATCCCTTAAGAATCTTCTTTCACGAGCGATTTTCACGACGTGCTCGCATAACGACGACAACGATGACGCAAGAATTAAGAGGATTATCTCGGAGAAGCAGCGTTACCATCGCAGCGCCTCGTAAGATCGCTTCAGAGCGCGTGCCAAAATCGTAACCGGTGATTCCCAAGGAGGTCACGTAGATGATTCTAAAGAAGTCACACCGGTTCGAGCCCTACGTCTTCGTATTCCACGAGGTAACTGGCGGTGCGACCGACAAGTCGCCAGGGAATTTCTGTCCCGTTCGACTGAATTCCCTTTTCTTCCTCTTCCAACCTCGTCCTCTCCTTTACTTCCTCTTATTTTGCCTCGTCTTCTTCTTCTTCTCTTATCGGACTCTCTCTGACTCTTCTGCTCTCTATCTTCTCGCCTGTCTCTTCGTTGCTCTCTTTCGTTTTCCTCTCACTCGACGAGCTCACTGGCATTTCGCCCGTCTACGACCACCCTTCCATCCATCCATCCATTCTCCCTGGCTCCCCTTCTGCGTTTCGTCCTGCTCCGACCAACGGCTGATAGAACGTAACCTAAGACGACCTTACCCGATGCTTCATCTTCGGCTAGAGACGTTCCGAATGGGATTACCCGGTTTCGGGGTGTTTCTGGGGCTGTTTCAGTCGCCCGTGCCCACGGCATCAACGAGAGATATTCCCGCAGAGACGAGTTGCCACCGTGGTTTTGGTATACCCCATCCGCGAAACCACCGAACGTCGGAGATTCGGACAGCGTCGGATTAATTGCGCACCGGTCCCCGTTTTCTCGTCTGCTTTTCCACGGCGCGAGTCGGCGCGTCGTAAAGCGTTTTCAGCCTGAAAGAATTCAGTTGGAAGAATCAAGAGGATCCCCAAGAATCGCTCGATCGATCGTAAAGATCGAAAAAAACTCACGAGGTGCTGAGAGCGATAGGAACTCGTTGGAAAGAATTTATTGATTTAATAAAATGTATTATTTATTAAGAATTAATCGATTCGCGTAGTTGCCAGAAAAATACCTGAAATATTGCAAATCGAATTCACTGAAGGATGAAATCGCGTGGAAGCGAACGTACTTCGAGAACGACATCGCGCACCTAGCGAACCAAACGAATAGAGGTGAATCGTCTGTCGTTGTACCTTGACCAGTCGGAAGGTTCAAGAGGATCTCCAAGAATCGACAGATCGATCGTAAAGATAAAAAAAACCAACGAGGTGCAAAAAGCGATAGAAACTCGTTGGATAAAATTTATTAATTCAATGAAATGTATTATTTATTAAAAATCAATCGATTCGCCTAATTGCCAAAAAATGCCTGAAATATTGCAAATCGAATTCACTGAAGGATGAAATCGCGTGGAAGCGAGCGTACTTGGAGAACGACATCACGCACCTAGCGAACCAAGGGGATCGAGGTGAATCGTCGGTCGTTGCACCTTGACAAAACCTCGTTACACGAAGGAGCCTTACGTACGACGCGACGTCACCGGGATAACAACACCTATTCCTCGTCGTGGCAATGCCGAGGATCGTGGTGACGTTCGATCGATAGAACAGCCACAGCGAATCAACGTCCACGACAAGAAACTCCTACGACGTATAGAAGTGCGGATAAAGGATAATCTTCTTGTCACCAGCTCGGCGAGGACACGCGGAGAGAGAAGAGTGAAGTAGTATCGGCCTTTCGACGCGGACGTACTTTCCAGTCGATCGACCCTCGTCTTCTCGACATCGTCATCGTCTTCGTCATCGTCTTCGCGGTAAATAACGAAGGTGAGCGTTTAAAGGGCCGAGAGGAACGCTCTCTCGTGGCTGACGAGTTTTTTTTCCCCCCCTTCCATTCGATAGCGTCTTTGTACGTTCCTCGTGTCGAGTTACGTCTTCGTTTGGAATCCTACTTTATCATACTCGGTGTATTCGCGCGAAAAGCAACCTCGCAAGGCCGTTTGCGTTCCTTGGGCGCCCTTAACCGTTCTTCTCGCAACGAATCAACGTTCACCACGAGAAACTGTTACGACGTACAGAAGTGCGAATAAAGGATAATATTCTTGTCGCTACGTCGGGTAGGAAACCCGTAGAAAGAAGAGTGAATCAGTATCGGCGTTTCGACACGGATGTATTGGCTTGTTCGGAAAGTCATATAAAAGACAAGGTTTTTTCATTAAAAAAAAAAACGAAAGCACTTTTCGAACAACCTAATATTTTTCAGTCGATCGACCATCGTCTTCTCGTCATAGTCATCGTCATCGTCTTCGTTTTCGCTGTAAATAACGAAGGCGAGCGTTTAAAGGGCCGAAGGGTTTTTTTCTTCCATTCGATCGCGTCTTCGCACGTTGTTCCTCGTGTCGAGTTCCGTCTCCGCTTAGAATGCCACTCACTCGTCCTCGGTGTGTTTCTTCGCGCGAAAAGCAACCGCTCGCAGGGCCGCTCGGCGTTCCGTGGCCGCCCTTAACCGTTCTTCTCGCCATTCATCACTTCGGCTCGGCGTCCCTCGGCTGTCGGCCATCGTGGCGCACGGTTTACGCGTTTAACGGCAAACGAAAACCCCGCGAACGTATATAGCCCCGTGGGAGGACAGTCTGAAAACGGTTGTCAGCCGCGCAAAAATCCGAAAGAAAAGCGGAGGTGGCTGTAGCGACCACGGTCACTTCGAATTCATCCCCGCCCCTCTTTCGAACACGACGCGCACTACCACTACTATCGTGCTTACCACTATTACCACCGCTGCTGCTGCTACCGATGACAGTGGCGATGGTGGTGGTGGTGGTGCTTGGTTTCCACGACGTCTGTCGTACCCAGAATTTCCTTGGAGAGTTCACCCTTCGACGTTATCGATCGAGGGACACGAGCCCGCGATTTTCCGAGACGTAATGTTTTTTCCCCGGAGTCGGCGTAGCGCGGATCGAGGCATCGTTCGATTTTTCATCGCCTCCGCCTTCTCTTATTTTATCTTACTCGCTTATCGCCGTACGAGAAATAGAAATGTCGTCGATAGGATTATTTTTATTTCGTCGTCGTCGTGGTAGTTACAACACGATGGAAAGGACTGTTGGTTGGGTATCGTGCGAAAGTAAAGATATCCCGATGTCTATGGGAACTCGAGTAAGAGTTCCGTCTTTTTCTTTTGCTTTTCTCTTCCTTTTCTTCAAGCAACGAAAAGCGATTTCTCTTTAGACGCGTTTGGTTGCTCCGTTTGCGCGAAGCCGCGATTTCTCGTTCATCCGAGAGTAACCATTGTAAAAACTAATAACGCGGAATTCCGCGGTGTGCATACACGCGAGCGTTGGTCGGTTTAACGCAATCCTGCCTCCTGAACGTAATTTCGCCATTGATGGTTACAATGGTACATTGTTTGCGATATCCGCTCGAATACACGCGTAACATATTAAGTATACCATCCGTGTAACGCGATTCGGCTCGCAATCGTCGATGGCCACTTCGAGTCGGAGAAAAACTAGGAGCCGTTGCGGCGCGTTGGAGCGCTTTACTAGGTGCGTCGTCGCGATAAATTCGTTCGATTAGCGCTCGTGGCGGACGGTCGAGCTGTCGACCGCATTTTAATCGCTGGCAACGCGTGATTTTGTAGCGCGAAAACCGTCATGCCGCTGAAATAAAGGAGAACGGGGAAAAAGCGGGCAGAAAGTAATAACGAAAAAATATAAAATAAAATGCGCGCGAAATTATCGTCCGTATTCTTTCGCGCCAAACGCCAGGGGCCTTCGCGCTCTCGTTACGTCCGATGTAAACGTGGTCGCGCGTACGGCCTGAAATCCGATTTTCGATGGAAGAGAAGCGACGATTTCGCTCGTACCGAATTTCACGCAAGGCTCGTGGACGTCAGTTTTTTTTCCACGCCGAATAACTTTGGCCATCGAGGTACGATATCGATTCGAGGGAGACTCGGGAAGCTCGCGTCGCGCCGCGATCCATCGATCCATCGATCCATCGATTTATAGGCGACTCTTTCCAATGGAAACGAGCGACTCGCGGAGCGTCGAGTCGTCGTCGTCGTCGTCGTCGTCCACCGGCCCCGAAATCGACGACGAAACCGTCCAATCGTCGTCGACGTTCCCTTCACCGAATAGAGACTCCTCCGATCACCACGCTTCGGACGTTTCCGGCGCGTCCAAACACGTCGACATAAATCATGCCGAGAACGAGTGCCTCTCGAATTCGACAAGGCGACATTTTTCAAGGCGACCGGAGCGACACGAGCCGCCCCATCGCCAGAAAAAGCGTCATTTTCCGTCCCGAATCGCGCCAAGTTCACCGTCGTACGTCCTTTCTTCATCGATCGCGTCTCCAAACTCCAAGATAAAGTGGAGCTCCGATCGTCTTCTCTCGCGCTGCATCGATGCGTTATTGCAACTAGCTCGTGACGTCACCGGCTCCGGAGAATTATCACCCCGTATATCCGCGCAATTATCATCCGCGTAGGATTTATAACGTTCGTTCGCTTAATAATAGCGACGTTACGTCTAAGGGGACGCGCGATAAGGCGTTAATTTGCCAGCCACCGCGAAGATAACAGTCGCAATTAACTCGAATTTCGTAGCTTCCCTCGCGTCCGTTCAGACGACCACGTTTTGAAAGCTCGTTCTGCGTTGTTATTCGTTCGATCGTCTCGATCCTACCAAAATTATCCTATTCTTTCATCGAACTACCGAGTAGCTCTCGCGTGGCAGCTACTTAACCTATCGTATAATAAATATCGTGTAATCCTTGCGTGGCTGTGTAATGCCACGTGTTCGCACTTTCTCTGGAGCCCCATCGACGCCATTTTCCTTTCATCGTGCCTTTCCCAACCTGATTTGCAACCCTGACTCGAGACGAACTTTTCTATCGCAATTCGCCTAGGTACAGTCGAATCCGTTAATTCGGATGCTCTCGCCTTTTCTTCCTTAACATCTTGACTGCCATGTCATCCACATTTGGATGACACGTAACTGTTTTAAAACTTAGCGTAATCCATATTTTGGCAACGATCTCAATTTCTTACGTAAGTCGTATATATCTTGTTGGATTAATATTAGGCTCTAATATTATTGCGACAGAGTAACGTTTATTGAATACAGTAAAACGGTTAAATTTGAAAGTAACGATGTTCACTCGCCGAATTCTCGCTCTCAACTAAAACTAAAGTCGCTATGGCCTAAAGGAGAAAAAACAGCAAGCACTTGAATGTTCTATAATAATAGGATGCGTTCTAAGCATTATTGAAAAAAAATGTTTTTTAATAATTATAATAAAATTCTACTTAAAAATAAAATTCGCCAAAGTTTTTAGTACTTTTTCAAAGTATGATATCGCGTGAAACATTTTTTTCTATGAAGAGGAACCATTCAAAATTTACATATATATCTTGACACAGAATCTAATCGCATTGTCCTTAACGTGTTAACATATCCAACGAAAAATTTAGGGCATTTTTCAATATATCGGCGGTGAAAGTGTCAAAGATTTCGATCCTTCGAGCCGGATCCCTTTCCTCTTAAACAAGTTCGAAGGATTAATTAACGAGGGATCAAGAATGCGACGCATCGTCGTGATCTTCGCGGTGATCGTCGTCGTCGTTGTAACGCAAGCGCTCGCGAAGCGATCAGAAATTATGACGGTGCTTATACCGTGTCCCTTCGGTAGCCAGGTAACGCGAGCAGCTCCTCTCTACGAGATCGAAATCCTACGACGTAGCTACGATTAAGCTTAAGGATATCCCGCCGGTATAACCGAGCGGTTTCGCCGATCCTCCGACTATAAATCTGACGTACCTTGCCGGATTAAGTAGCTTGCATTATCGTCGCACGACGCGAGATCTCGATGCGGCGTGGAAC
The DNA here is from genome assembly GCA_025433975.1 of Liostenogaster flavolineata. Classification (NCBI taxonomy): domain Eukaryota; kingdom Metazoa; phylum Arthropoda; class Insecta; order Hymenoptera; family Vespidae; genus Liostenogaster; species Liostenogaster flavolineata. The sequence goes on from JAITYT010000166.1 coordinate 1,457,867, forward strand.
AGCAGCGGTGCCACGGCCGATTTCGGATTAGCCGCGAGCATTAAATCAGCGGCGATGTCGCTTCGCGCGCTCTACGACGGTCTCGCGCCGATTGCCGGCCGCTTACCGGCAAGACGCCGCGCGCCACGCCATCCAGCCGATACCGAAAGGAAATTTCGAGGCATCCGTCGAAATGAAATTCGTCGAGGACGGTTCGGACGCTTAATTCCACCTGGCGTATCCTTGGAACGCGAGGAATCCACGGTCGGAAGTATTCGAGGAGCCACGGAGCTAAATTTCGTTCGTTCCTTCCTTCCTTCCTTCCTTTCTTATTTCCTCACCGAAGATGCATCAATTATTTTCCCCCTCGGGCGACACGATCGTTATCGAAGGATCGTTATCCTCCCTCGGTGTCGTTGTTCCCTTTCCTCGTGCGCGAAACTCGTCGGCTCGTCGCGACTACAGCCACGTGCTTAGATTTAGACCGGAATCGTATGTTTCTCGAGATTACAAAGAATCATCGAGTTTTCCCTGTCGCGAGAAGGGTCGAAAAGGGGACCTTTTTCATCGAGTATTGGAGGGATATTCGGTACTCCGTGAAGTATCGATGTCGAGGAGGGGATCGTTCCCGTCGTCCTTGGTCTCCTACGATCCATCGATCGATCGATGGAATTTGCTCCATTGCGATGAAAGGAGTCTCGCGTCCTAATACCGCTGAAAGTTCTACGTTTCTCGAGAATTCGGAGTTCGCCACGCTCGGCAAGGTAAAGCGGAAAGTGCGAAGCGGATCGGAGAAAATATTTTCTACGAGAGAGAGAGAGAGAGAGAGGGAGGCTGATCGTCGAAGGAGGAAACTGTCCTTATCCTCTTTCCTTCCCGTCCCAGTATCGAACGATCGCTTAAAGGTCCGCGTGGTGGAAGGTCGCGTATCTCGTACGTGGGGAAGTGGGAAAAAAGCGTGAAAAATCGAATCCCCGTGCGAGTTACGCGGCTTCGAGATGAGATTTCTTTTGATCTTCGATATTCAGCCAACCGAGACTTCTGAAAAGTTTCGACGTATATCACCGCGCTGAAATCCCTACAGGGAGAACGAGCGTCGTTACAAGATAGACGTTGACGATCGTCGAGAGGGAACGTGTGCGCGTCACTAAAGAGACAGAGGGAGAGAGAGAAAAAAGAAAGAAATTTGGACCAACGTCCCTCTCGGTTTTCTCTTAGCGCGATCGAAGAAATCATTGGTCGTACTTCCGTCGATACTCCGTCGTTTTCCCACGTGACATGCCCAAGCGATCGACGCTTTCGTCTTTCCAAAGGAGAATCTCGACTTTTCAATGCGCTCGCGCTTGCTTTCCACTCCGTTTCCTCTCTGTCTACCTTCAGCGATTGGCATCGGTCGATCTTCGCGGTAACTCCAACCAGCTACGAGATAACTATCGGCTCGAGAATATCTATCGACGGCGCGTTAAGAAAAATATTTGGAGTCATCCGGCCGTTGTTCGCCGCGTATTCTCGATATTTTTTCGAAGTCCGTATATGATCGACGATAGCGGAGCTCCGTCGTTGCGAGAAGCGTCGATTCGAAGAGCGCCGGAATATCTTCCGTTGCTACGAGAATTGCCAGTTCGTTCGGATCGATGTTGATAAATTACAAGGAGAGCGCGGAGGAGCGTAGTTTTTTATGGAACGGCATATATCGCGATTTCGCGTCTTCGCGACGGAGAAATATCGTCGAAATAACGACGAGAACGAGAGGATCGCGTTTCTATTCGAGAATTATGTCGCGGATCCGACATCGACGACAAGCGATTAAACGCGGTAGGTTCGTTCACGCATACGCGTTGCTCCCTTTATTTCATTTTATTCGCGTTATTTGCACAACGATCATACCGACCATTTTAATTACCATCGTTAATTATTATTACTCGTCGTAAAATATCTATAATAACGCATCAATTATTCGCGATGACGTTGATTAGTGGCTACCAATTAACGTACACTATTATCATGGTCGAATACGCGTCGCTCAGAATCGAAAGCGATCGAACTTCGCGATCTATTCGATATTCTAAATGCTCGATCACTATCGAGCGGACACCTACACGAATCCGCTCGTCGACTCGCACGGATCCACGAATTTTCGCGCGGTCTTGCGAAAGAATAGGAAAGGAAGGAGAACGACAACGAAGTAGTCGAGGACAACGAAGAAGTCGGCGATAACGAAGAAGCCAATTCCAACGAAGAGGAATGATGAAGTCGATGACAATGATCGAGTAAAGGACAACGAAGAAATCAAGGACTACGAAGTAGTCGAGAACAACGAAGAAGTCGACGACAACGAAGTAGTCAAGGTCAACGAAGAAGTCGACTACAACGAATAAGTCGACGACAATGACGAAGTGAACTACGACAAAGAAGGCACTCGAGGCGGCTCGATCGCGGATGGTCGACGACGAGGTATCGTTGAATCCAGCTCGGTACGACGCGGAGTGCGATTGGAATGGCGGGAAGGCGGTTAGGTGTCGAAGCGTTTGTCCGTGCGTAGCGTAGGCGCGCACGGTGCCATAGAGACATCGAGCCGACACGAGGGCCGACGGCCAACGAGATAGGAAGCAGAGGAAGGTGGTGGCTGGTGTCGTCGATCGATTTCGTCCAGACAATTTGATTAAAGTCGACGATCAAGGCGATCGAATCCAGTGCCTCGTTCCGTGAACGGGCGACTGACCGACAAACTGGTCGAACGAACGGTAACAGTTGGCAAGCACGACGGAACACATCGAAGTCGTATCGACACGGGCCTTCCATTCGATTCGACGCTTCTTAGTAATTATCTTCGTTAAAGCCATTAGGATTACATTTGCGCGAGCGACGGCGGGCAAAGTGGTAACACAATTTACCTCGAGATTCGTCGTTCCGAGTACGTACTTGGCTTCTCGACGGTACTCCACGCACCGTGACACGTAGGCGACGCGAAGGGCGAGGATAGAGGAGAAGGGATCGCGAAGGCTTTATATAATGCAAACTCCCGAGAAACCAATAATTATGGAGGCTGGAGGAACGATTTACGAGCGACCGGTAAGCGTCGACCGTCGCGAGACGTCCTGGAGGAAGAAACGAGAACGTTCGCGCGCCTTCACGATCGGGGCAATCCCTCGAAGCTGATCCAAGTCGCCCGATGCGAGTTCGTCGGTCGATTTGGCGAATTAAAATCTTCGAATACGAGAGTACACGAACGAAATCCGTGTGGATATCGTTCGAACGAACGATCGTGTTCGCCGTTAACGACTGCCGGAACAATGACGGATCTATGACGGCGAGGCACGAGCGAGAGGTTCCCTGTGCGCGTGCACGTGTTCGCTCGTAGGAGAGAAGTGCGACTCGGTGTTCGTTCCTTGTCCCGACCCTCTCGCCGTCCCGTCGATGCACTCGTTCATCCATTCGTTTTCATACCGTTTCAGCGTCTCTCTCCCTTCCCCCTGCCTCCGTCGCGGATTCGCTCGTGTCCGTAGTTTATCGTCGTTGGCACTCGAGTCCAGATATCATCGAGGTGTTGCCAGCGTTGTAGCGCTGCAAAATGGCCGCCGAGTCGCTCCGGTTCAGCGTTTTAAAATTCTGCCAATTTGGCCGATCGTCGATCGAAGGAACTATTTTATAATATAATAATTCGACCTCGGTTCGACGTATCGACGTTTTTTCTAACGTCATCGAAAAATCCTTCCTAGAGAATCCGAGCGAAGACGGCCAGTTTAATCGCGAATTAAAAGCTCGCGCTCGAGCTTCCTCTCCTCTGCGATCGAGACGAGGCGAGGCGATAGAAATAAAAGGACGAGAATTAATACTCGCCTCGGTCGAATCGATAAAATCAGACGCGCCAAAACGAAAGGACGACGCTCGACCGTGGCGGAGAAACACCACCAGCGCTGGGACAGACGATCGCGACGATGGAACGAGATACGAGGCGAGAGACGGAGATTGGAGCTACCGATGGACCCTCGGACCCGTCCATTGGACAGTGGCGCGGGGACAGGGCGGGAAGAGGCCGCGCGAAAGCAAAGCACGCTCGAGAAGAACCACCGGCGTGGTAGGAGAGGGGAAGCAATAACTTGTACTCCCGGAGCAAATGGTTTGGCTCGTACGTGCGAAGACACGAATTCCGCGCCACGCTCTCGAATTCGCTCGAATTTCGAAATTTACGGCCGCGACGCGCACCTACCGATCGAGCTTTGATGGACTATGAAATGGCGATTTCGACGCTGCAACGACCCCGGATACGGACGGATTATTGGACGCGGGGCCGATTTCAAGGGCGAACGCGAAGTCGTCCTCGACGCTCGACGAGCAACTTTTCCTACGAGTTTCCTCACCGCCAAGTTTTTACGCGAGTTACGTCGATAGTCGACCTTAACTGCTCTCGTGCTCGAGGCGAGCCGCGTTTTCCTCCTGCGAGAGCGCAGGAATAATCGAATTCGATGAAAGAGAAATATAATAATTTAACGATTGAAATACACGATATAAAAAAAAAAGAAAATTTTTGTTCGCGCATAGGAATTAGTGGTATATGTTTTCAAAGCGTTGTCCATTGGAATTAACGCAGAACTGCGATCGTTTGCAAACACTTTGAAATACATTATTTAACATAGATGTAGGAATGCTGCGACTGCATTTTTTAATACTATTTATCGGCTCTGCGATGTTTTCAGGATGTACGGCGTAACTTTCAACGCATTCCCATTGATCACCCTGTATATTATTTGTATTAGGTCTACTGGAAAGTTTCGTCGCATAATGTCATCGCGAACTTCAACATCGACTCCTTCGACCATTGCATTTCTATCTATGCGCTCGATATATACGAGAAGAGATGGTCAGCGACCATCAAAATTATATTATTCGGTAAATATTAATTTATCTATCGAAAACGTATTGATTTATTTTCATTCAAAAACGTCAGAACTTTCCGGTAGACCTAGCAATGTATTATCGATGATTGAATGAGATCATTGAGCAGGCGGCAGTCGAATAATAAATGAAAGACTTTAACAGTAATGACTAACACTAATTCAAATAAACACATTCAACGTCAAACGTCAGCTTTCGCACACGGCTTGCACTGGCTTGCCTGCGTGATCGTCGTCAAAAGACTGATTTGTTTTCCATTTCCTGGCCATGGCAGATTACAAAACAATAAAATACATACGTACGCACATGCATATATATATACACACCGTGCGTTTGTTGCGGTTAGTACGAAAACTCAACCTCAACGCTCGCAGTCACACGCAATCAGTGTGACAAAAGTCACGTACAATCCAGGTGCGTGCCCTTGGAACGTCTAGATCCTACAGGACTATTTATCGAACTTCGCGTTTGAACGATCACGCGTTGAAGGAGAGAATGGAGGATCAAGGTTTTCCTATTCTCTTTTTTTAAAAGTGAAAAAGAATTACGTCGTAGCGTGATAAAAATCGAACGCGTCCTTGGACAGCCGCGGCCGGTTATCTTCGTCGATCGTTCCGCAACGTGGCCGAGATAAAAGTAATTTCCCACGTTCGAGAGGAAATTCCGTACGTACGTAACGTCACGCGATGCTTTCTAAAGTGTCAGAAGTGGGATTTACGAGGATCCGTTGGAGAAGTTCCATTCATACGGACGTAACGCGAAGGACTTTGTCGTAACCTTTACGACGCGATCCCGAAGAAATTCAAGGCGTAAAGGGAGAACGATCTTTCTTTTTTTAACGCGGGTGTAACAATAGAAATCCCGCGCCCATTATCGGTGCAATCGCGTTACGTAAATCGTCGGTACGTGCGGAAAGCGCACAGACGAGGAAAGATCGAAGAGCGACGGCGAAAGGGATGCTCTCGTAAAATGACGGCGAGAGTCTACGAGCGAACGGTCTCAACGGAAACGAAGAAGAAGTAGAGAAAGAGAGAGATAGAAAGAGAGAGACGGAGAAAGAAGTCTCGAAGGTAAATCCAAGAGAAAAACTCAATTTTCCGAGCGATTTTCTACGGAGACTGATGATGAATAGATGAATCAAGGGAACCTCCAGGGACGGTCTCGTCGTGGATAACGCCGAGAGGGTGGACCGACGATGAGGCGGAGAAAAAGAAGACGAAGAACAAGAAGAAGAAGAAGGAAAAGCGGTAGACGAAAAGGAGTAGGAGGAGGAGCTGGAAGGCGACCGGGGCAAAAGGACGGGTCGGAAGAGAAACAGTACGTACGACTATGGAGAAAAATGAAAAATCGAGGAACGAGCGGCCACCTCCACGTGAATGGCACGGCTTTCCCGTTCAATAGCGCCATTTGGGTGGGCGAGCTACCGGCACTCGACACAGAAACGAAAAGTCCTCCGCGACGCCGCGCCCAAACGCTCGCCGTCCGTCCGTCCGTCCGTCCGTCCCGACGCCTCCGCCAGGCTCGAGCTCCACCGCCCTACGCGGCGGTCGTCCCTTTCCCCGTCCCTTTCCCCGTCCCTTCGGTCGGCGACACCGAAAAGCCTCCGGTCGTTCGCGCCACGACCGCGCCACATCGACCCGCATTTCGGGCATCGACACTTTGACGCATCGCGCGTCCAACGATAGGCGAAAGATCGCGCTTCGACGCGACGTCATTTTTTCCCTTGTTTTCCCCGCGCTACGACCTCGTCCAATTCCTTCGTGCGACTTCGTCGTCCCCCGTTTCTCGATACTCTCTCTTTCAAGAGGCTCTTCTTCTTTTATCGTTCATCATTTTTTATTACTTGTACGCTCGCGTAGGAGTTACGACGTACGGCGCATACGTCGAAGATCGTCCTCGCGATGTCGATTTCTTTCCGCTAACTTTTTCTTCGAAACGATTCGCCTTCGCCCTCGACGATTTTCGGGCGCTGGATTAATATCGGGGTGGTTTTCTGATATTTTGGAGGGCAGACCGACGCATTCGAGCACGAATTTCTTTCCTTTCTCGTTCGCGCGGTGTGGATTTACGAGGTTTCGACGGCAATGTCGCTCGCCTCGGCTGCTGCACCCCTTCGCGTTGTTTTAGCCGCGTCTCGTCGTTGGTATCGCTTGAACGACGTTTATTTCGCGAGAGAGAAGCGACGAATATTCGAATTTTAATAAGTACTAAAAAATGTAGGAGATTTTAATGAAAATATTTAATTATTGGTTATTTGCATTTAGACGATTATTCAAAAATATCGGAGATTTTAATGAAAATGTTTCATTATTGGTAATTTCAATTTAGTTAACTATTAGGAAATATTGGAGATTTAAATGAAAAAGTTGAATTACAGGTCATTTGAATTTACATAATTAATAAGAAATATAGCGAATTCGAGTGAAAATATTTAATTATAGGAAATTCGAATTTCGCTAATTAATAAGAAATAAGATCGTTCGACTTCGAGCGACGAATTCTCTCTTCGCGTAGTTTCGCCCATGGCGTCGCGTGCAGCAGCGATTTTCACGCGCTCTGCTAACATCAACGTCCTTTTCTGATATTTTTGGGTGTAGGCGTGCGCCTTCGACAACGGATTTCTTTCCTTTTTCGTTCGCGCGACGTGGATTTACGAGGTTTCGACGGCAATGTCGTTCGTCTCGGCTGCTGTACCTCTTCGCGTTATTTTAGCCGCACTCGTCGTTGGTATCGTTTGACCGACATTTATTTCGCCAGAGAGATGTACGTACTTTTATCGGTAACTCGAAGATTACCGTGTTAATTCAGTAGTTCTTTTTCTGGGTGCACTCGTAGCGGAATCGAATTAGTATTGGAAATAGATTTTTTTTTT
>JAITYT010000166.1:1467773-1483790 GCA_025433975.1 Liostenogaster flavolineata
TCCCTCGACGGAAGCGACGGAAGTCCTTCGCGGTGGAGGGACAACGCGACGAAACAACGTTGACACGACCGAGCAAAAATGAAACGTGCCAGACGCGAGAACACGATGCAACAACGAATTTGGCGTTTCGTTTTCGCGGGAACGACGAAAGTTCGCCTACCGTTATCAGAGAGAAAAAGCAACGATCGTTCCCATATCGATCGACGTTCCGACGAAAAACGTCGCGAATAATAACGAAGTCGGTGCGTATTTCACGACGAGATCGAGATTCCATCTTTCGAGCCCCTCCCTTCGCCCCTCTTTCGCCCCTCTTTCGCCCTTCCCCTCGTCCGTTATTCCCTTCGTCGCAGCTCTTCCCCGCCACGGCGCTTCTCGGCGCGATGACGAGCGCTTTTTCGCGCTTCCATCGTCATTCCGTCTCGTCTGTTTGCCTTTGCCATCGATTATCCGTCCTCTCGCAATTTCTCGTTATCTTCGCGACTACGTCGCGATTCGACGCGAGCTGTCGATCTGTTAAAAGACGGCCGGATCAATTCCGCCGACGCCAGTGTTCTATCGGGTCGAGCGGGCTTAGAAGAGGAAGGAAGGAAGGATGAGAGAGCGAGCATGAAATCAAGTTACCAGGACTTTCGTTCCGGCCGACTGACTAAATCTAATTCATTTAATCGGGTGAAAGGGATGCGGTGCTGGGTGAGGGGAGGGAGGGAGAGAAGGGCTTTCGATAGGGGCGCGAAGGGGGTGGCGCTTGATAAGAAGAGAGGCTGGATCCTGTTGAATACGACGAAGCGATTTATCTTTTTCATTGCTACTAAATGCTTCCATTCTTCCCCTTTTTCTTTCCTTTTCCTTTTCTTTTTTTCATCCTTCCGAGCTTCTTCTCAGCCTCCATCTTCTCTATTTACTCTCGTTCAATCTGTCTTTTCATTGTACGAGGAGCGCGTCGTCTTCTCCTTTGATTCGTATCGTGTTTAACGTTCCGCTCTGATAGATTTTTAATAAAACGCGGAGGAGACGGATACTTGCAACCTGGTGGCGCAACCTTGGGTAGGAGAAAAAATAGTTTACTTGGCTAAGCTGCTTAACGATTCGATATACACGGACGAGAGGATTAGCATTGCGTTCTCAACTAAGACGATGTTAACGCGTTGAAAAAGATATTGTACTTGCGTAGTTTTCGATGACCGCGGATTTTACCGTTCGGTTTTTTTTTTCTACTACTTCGATGGAGTTTACGCGGAATAGTTTCGCACAGACTCGAGTACACTCTACTTATTAGGTTGTTCCGAAAATCATTTCGTTTTTTCCCATTTTTATCTTCATAAAAACAAAATGACTTCCCGTACAACCTAATGCATCGCGTGCTTCGTTACGTTCTCTCGGCTCGATGGAATATTCGCGTATTTATTTTTGCGAAGATAAAATGTTTAAAACGATCCACTCTTTAACGCTTGCGTTAGAAGCAACTCGAACGATATCGTCGACCAAACTTAAGAACGATCCGATCGCTCTACGCGTAGCCCGGCGCGAAATAACCAAACGAGAAAGCTGTTCGCGCTCGAATAACGCTTGTTCAGTGCCTATCGCGTTCTCCACGTGCGTACGAAGCATATTGTTTCCGAAAAGTCCATCTTTTCTTAAAATGAGCGAGTGCTTCGCGATTATTTCGCGCTATAAATCATCGTACGATATTCGCGCGTCGAGGAAGCGTGGAAAATGCGAGACAAGCGCGTGCGATACGATTTCGTACATTCGCACTTATTCGTGACGCATATCGTCGAGCGATGGTCTCCCCGCCGTCGTTTCGTTCATTCGCGCGACGAAACATCGAAATGTTTGCACGTTTACGAAACGACGCAGGAACGGAGACGATTTATCGTTAAAATAACGTGATTTTATTCGACATTGTTGCCAGGATTTACACGCTAATAACTTTAATGAACACGCACGTGTTCGCTCAACGAGAACACGAAGATGATACTTTTCACGTGGAATAACACGAACGAGCTACCGTTAGATTTAACGAAAGGTAATTGAAGCTTGGAAGGGCGCGGTATTGTTCTAAACGCACGTACAATGGTACCAGCTGGTACTAACACCGTTACTTTGACTCGATACTATCGCGTTTACGTTTAAATCGGAAGCGTCCATTTTGCAAAGTTCGGCGAAATAATTCCACGAATATCTCGCAGGCTTCGAGATCTTTTCGTGATTCTTCCCCTTTTTATTTCCACGACTACACGGAACAGTAATCTCGGCGATTACGTTCTCTTCCAATCAGGCTGACCAAATTCGAATCTAATCACGAGTACTCGAAATTTCTCGGTCCAGTTCCGGTTGGGTTCGAGCCTAGTTTCGAGTAGTCGAAATCCGAAGTGCCGGAGCATATCTACATATTTACACTCTAGAAATTCACGAAGATAACGAACCGAATCCAACGGAGAATTCCAACATCAACTCGAGAGAAAGTTCGGGAGCACTCGAAGAGCCATCCCATCGAGCGATACGTCAGCGACTTCCACCTTCAAAGAGGCAAGACACGGGCGAGAGTAGCGCCAGTCGATTCTCATCGTACGAAAGCCTCTTACCGTTGGTTTATCAGGGATGCAGGAGTCACTTACGTATGTAAAACCGTGCGACGTAATAATTCTCAGAGCGCGCAGCCACGACGCTTGCTCGTCGAGATCGAACTCGAAAGCACTCGAGTGTCGATAAATCAGGATCGCCGATCGACGCCAGTAACCTTACCAGCCCGCTTAACACGTTGGCTCACGAGAATGCGCCACACGATCGTCCTTTTCACGAAGACGCCATCGTCGAAGGATCGTTCGTGGCGCTGCAGAAGTTCCACTACTCGGTACAAGCGATATTAGATTTCGTTCGAGTGCCGCCAAAGTTTCAGGCCATCCTTTGTTCCCATTAGACCGAACCTCGGGAAAAGGGTACTTCCACCAAATTCCGATTTTATGATAATATACATCGCGGCGCGACGAACGTCGCAACGAGGCAAGAACGGAACCGACGAAAACTCTCTTTCGAATCGTACGATAGGCGCTCTGACCCGTACAGAGACACAAGACCGCTGTAAACATTGGTATTAACTCTTTACATTCGGATCTTTTCTCTCTTGAAGCTTTCAGCGGCTGGGAAATTCATCGTCACTGCTATCTCGAAACAATGCTTCTTCCATCACGTTTTTCGTTATGTTGAATAGAATTTTTTTATTTTTATCGGTCTAACGGATGACTAAATAATGAAATCAACGAAACGTTACATCGCATACAACTAAAATTTAACTGCAATCGCAGTTATTATCGGTGTGCCTGAGAGGCAAACTTTGACAATGCCTGCGAGGAGTACTTCGGTTTCTTGATGTTTCTTGTACGATGAGAAGCTGCGAAGATAAGCCACGACCGCTACTTCTCCGTTCAGCAGCGAATCGTACAATCGTTCGATTTTTATTCTTATAATTTTTCATGAATTTTCGTAGGTTATAGGTTAAATCGACCTGATGAAACATCTCTTTCGAGTCGAATAAAAACCTAGTTTTTAATTAAACAAGATACATTAACAAAATAGATAAACTAGATTAATTAAGTAAAATGAAGAAAAGTATATTTCAATTAAATTCGAACGATTGATTGAACAAATCGACGATTTCACGAAGGTTCCCATGATTCGCACCGTTATGGGATCTTAAATCCTTAACTACGTGTTTGGCGATGACGCAAGGGAAGCGCTTAGACTTATTCTTTCCCACTCTATAATTCGCCGTCTCTCTCCTACAAAAATCATGACGACGTTCGACGACGAGTAAGTAGCGCGACGCTTTCCAGCCGTTCTCCGAACTCCTCGTGCACCGGAGACGCGACGAGATTCTTACGAGTGAAACGTCGGAAGATTGGTTCACGTGGAGCGATCGCCTTTTTGTCGCGAGGCACGCCTGCGAGGAGGAATATAAACTCGCGATGTTCGCGTGTGCGCCGAGTACGTCGCAAATTCCACGTAAATACCTGCTCGTGAACCGGTTCGGATATTCGTTCTTGCATCCACGGTGGATCCAGCAGTCGCGATCCGCACGGTTCTTGCCTGTGCAACAGTATCGCAGTCTCGATGCACCGTAGCATCGCCGAGGAAAGGACGATGAAGGTCGAGGAAGGAACGACCTTATCGGGCCTGGATAACAACGAGGGTGCTAATGATAGCCGATCGACCGGGTGTTAGCCGTTTCTTCATCGCGCGAGCATTCGTCTGTTCGCGAGAACCCTACTCCTTCCTAAAGGTTAAAAGATCCTTCACGAGCTTCTTCACTCGAATGTCGCCATCCTACATTTTATTATATTATTATACTTTCTTTTATATATATTTTTTGTACTAAACAAATTACATTATAAATGCAATAAAAGGCGAGTTAAATTGTAATATGTTCCCATAAAAATGTTTTCATTTTGACAGAATGTAAACAAAAATTCCGAGTCGACCGGTAGCCTTCTTAAATATAAATACGAGATCAAAGGGTTACGGACGAGTAGTTGAGAATTTTGAAGTTCGATCGAAACTGGCGCAAGCTTTTTTATAATATAACGACGCGTTCGATAAGACGGATAATTCGAACTTGAATACGATTAGAAGTGTTCAGTGGAGCTTGACTCGATGAGCCTGATGGCGAAGAGAGTTCAGGGAAACCGAGTTTGCATAGCTTCGTTTAGACATTCGCTACGTCGTAACAACGCTGTGCTTTTTTTCATCACTGATATGACGCTAGAGCTGACGAGTGATAATAACGGATGGAATCACTGACCGACTGTCTTGCCTCTACGTAATATATTTTATTTTGGATCTTACAACTAGTGTTGGCAGTCTTTTGGTTTTCAGTTTTACCAACGTACACTCGACCTCCAATTCAAATGTCGCTACAATCTCGTGCGCTATCTTCACGACGAGACGATCCGCAAGCAGACCGTTATCCCGCAGTTAGCGGTGAAGTTTGATCGTTTATCGCTCAAAACTAAATATACTAACGCGGAACTTTAGCCCGAGCTAAACTGACTAATGTAGAGCTTCGTACGATCTAAAACTAACCGAAGACCGCGGGGCTTTCTCGTTCGCAGGAAAACTCTCTCGCCGACTCCGCTGTTCCTTATCGGTCAGTGACCTTAAACCGGTGATCTACGATCGAGAAACTCCGCGCGAAATTCAGATTAAAATCCACTCGGAATGGCGTCCAGGTGTCGCGGCGCGTCGGTGCGCTCATCGAACGAAGAGTCGCGACCTCGCCCAAGGATTCGCCAAAGATCTATCGCGAAAGGAGGAAAACGAGCGCGAAAGAAGCTCGTGGGCGACGAGAAATTGAATTATCCGCCCCTGGAGAGGGGGAAGCTCGAAAATTCCGATGGAATCCGTCAATGGCGAGGCGAGATCTCGAGTACTGGGAATAGAGAACGCAGCGGGCAACGTTATGAGGCTAATTACTTTGGTAGCTCTGCGGCTTTGGTAATCACGAGGCACATCGTGTGTCCGCGGAAAGGGCCGTCACGGAGGAACGGAGCCCAGGATGGAAACTATCGACCAGCGCGACGCCACGCTCGACTCGGATCACTGGCCCGCTTATCGGTCCTCGACAGTGCGTTCCCCCGGTCGTCCGTCCTCGTCTCCCTCGGGGATCGCTCCACTGTTTTTCTTCGTTACTTCGTTAGTTGCGTCACGGGGCGACGCGACAAATAAACCGATCGGTGTGTCCCCAAGCGCGTGGCGGCGGCCCTTTGACCGTCGCCACGATCCGCTTACTCCTTCTGCGGTGCGCCATTTTCTTTCGCAAGAGAAAAAACACCTCGAGAAACTTCCATCGTAAACCCGCCGAGAATTGCTAGACCAATCCATCCATTCCAGTCGCTTCGAACTAATTCGCGATTGGAGGGTGACTCGAATCTTTCTTTCCTCATTTTCACCATCGTTCTTTAACTCTTTCGTTACAACTTCGCTGGAGTGACCGACTACGTATAACACGATCGCGTGAAATGCGTCTCTCAGTTAATTTACAATTTACAATTTTCGCCGCGTTTGGAAGTCCGGAACAGCGTGCGTAACATTGCACGTCGGTGTTTGCATTTACGTCTTTTAACGTCACCTTGGGATTTTCTTGCGTGTAAGTCGTTCTTTTATAAGTGCCACGTAACAACCGTTTCGTCCTATTATACGAGAAACGTGAAAATGAGTATGTTGTATGAATATTCAGTTGTCTAGATATTTAAAGATCTTGCTATTATCATAAATAAAAATACAATTTAGGGTAGTTAAATATCAATTTATAATTCTTAGTGATTTAATTCGGAATGCTAAACTTTTTTTTGCCGACGAGAGTGAGCGCAGGTCGTCGCATGATTATTGCCGGCACCCGTAACGAAAGGGTATCATGGTGGCAGCGAGAAGACCGATGGTTTTAATCTCGAAGATCGTTTTCTTATTTTCTTTAGCATGAAACGCGGAGAATTGAGAGAGGAACTCGATCCTTCCCTTGTTCATTTTAACCATCGTCGGTTTTTTACCAACATCGAGAACTACTGTAGACGTAACGCGTTAGAGGACTGCGTTAGAGAAAATTTTTTAATGCACTTAATGTGTGTCTTCGCTTGGACTTGTAAGTTGCATGCGTTCTTCTGGAACCAGGAACGTTTTCCGTCGAAGTTTGCCGTAAAGAAAAGGTTGAGTAAAAGGATACGGGATACGAAGGGGCAGCCAGTGGCCTTTGTAAGAACGAAGAAGTTTCGAAAGGTATGCCTTTTCTCCCTTTTAACTTCTTCGACGATATCGAATGTAAATCTCTTATGGAACTTCTCTGGATTCGACGTCATCGACGTATCGCGCTAGCGACGTAGTTGAAACGTGTGTATCTTGTGTCATCGACGGATGGCCGTTTCGTGATTCGTTTAGAAAGCTTCCGTCAATTCGACAAATTTACGAGGGAAACTCGGCGAGACTCGACGTTTCTCTACGTAACTTTAACCTTCGCAAAGAAATTGTTATTCCATTGACGACTTCGATATCGATAGCACGAGTAATCGCGACACCCAGCACAGACTCTCGAAACTACGACGAGAATCTTAGGTCGAAAGACACACTGGATTTTCGATGGCGAAAGATCGCGTCGCGCATCGGAGCGAGGGGAAAACTCAAAGCAATCGTTTTTCGCGGAGAAGCCGCGATCGCGTTGTCCTCCTTCTTTTTTGCTCGTTGGATTGTTCGTCGACAGTCAGTTATATCGACGAAACGTTCGTCGATACATGTTTCCTTTCGTGTCAAACTCGCGGCATATACGAATGGAATATGCGTCTCGATGACAGGAACACGCCGTACGGTACGTTTTTCGATTTTTCCCTCTGCGCTCGCGAAAGAGATGTCGCCGAAAGGAAGCAAAGACCCGCCGAGAAAGCAAACATGGAACAGGAAGCTCTAAGATCAGGGGTTCCCAAAGTGAGGCTCGCGAGCGTTAAACGCGATGCGTTAAAAATCAGTTACCAGATGCCATTTTTTTGTTGTATATATAAGTGATTTTTAATAACAAAAATCAAATGAAACGCGATGAATTTTCATAGGAATTTTTATAATTGATTTACTATCAAAATGACAACAATAACAACTCATGGATCTGCCGACCAGGCATCGCCTGTTCTGCCTCTCCTGTACATCGGGTGAGCGCAAACAAGTTAACTAATAATTTATTAAGCGATGGGTAATATAATTTTGCGCAATGTATTTTAAAATCAACATGGCGTATTAATGGACGTCGCAATTTACACATTGATATCGTGTTCGTGTCGTATTTGTTGTATCGTTAAATTGGGTTCCTCGACGATAGAATTCCTTTTATTGTTTTGTCTTCCACGGGCCATTTCCTCAAATATAACAAAATATAGAGAAAAAATTATTCATTTATCGATCATAACTTTCTCTTAATCGTTCAAATAATCAATGAATCTGCAAGAAAAGAAGCATCTTTTGTTAAAAATCAAGTTCTTCGTCGATTGTTATTTTGTTGATAATTTTGTTCACAGCCAAGAATACAGCGATTATTAGTAGATTTTTTTATAGTTGGCTCTCGGTATATTTTCACTTAGGAATAATATGAAATTACAGTTGCACGTTCGATATCTGCATCCACCATAAATATAATTACTCTAGGAACTTACTGGTGCGGTCCATAAACCACGGGCTGCCGATATCTGTATTTGGGCCGAGAGAGTTCGAAATTCGATGGATCGAACAATTTTTTCGGTTAATGTATCCTGATAATTTGTACGTTGCTTGTTTATATAAGCAGATGTTTATTGGTAAAAGACTAAAAAATATTTTCCGGCTACGTCAATTGGTCGAATGAAAATTGGAATATTTATTATGCCACTCGTTATGCTCTACTATATAAATACCGGACATTTAATGAGTGAAAATTGTGCAATAACAATCGACAATCGATAACTTTGTATCTTCCACGTTAAAATTACAAATGGGTAATATTACCGTGTTGCTTCAAATGAATTTTAAATAAAATGTAAAATTTATATAGCGATTTATATTTCAAATTACGACACGAAAGTCAAAAAATCATCGATGAAACGATTTAATACGTATTACGTATCGTTAAAAAAATTAATTTTGTTATATCGCGTACAGAAGTTTCATTAAATTTTTTACGACAAATCGTTTATCATCGCGTGCAATTTCGCGTGAACTCGCAGCTCTCCGAAAATTCACGTTACACGATCGAGAGGTAGGTAAAACGTAAATATTTGTTAATTTCAAATAAGATTGAAATACAAATTGCCGCGACCATACGGTGGCGCGAATTTTCAATCGTTTAATTAAACTAATATCGTACTAATATTAGCTTCGATAATTAATTTACGTCTCTATTTAGAACGTAATTAAACGAATTCAAGCGTGGAGATTTCAAAAACGTATCGTAGTGTAGGATCAAGAAAAATGGACGAGTGTGTGCAAGCGCTGAAAAGTGAGAGTGAATCGAATAGGCCTAACCGTGTATCGCGAGTGCGTGTGCGTGTGTATGCCCGAAAAGAATGTAGAAAATATCGTCGAAGAGAGCAGTTCCGTAGCGACACTCGACGAAGGAGGTTTAGTCGTATTTCTTAGTTTATTAAATCTTCAGTTTAAGAAAAGAGTTGTTCTTCGTTAGCCATTCTTAAGTGGATTTTCTATATTCTGGAGGCTCGTCCGGGATAGAAAAATGGGAATTCTACAGCAGTGTTATAAAATTAATTCCGTGAGTCGTAAGCGTTATCCTATTGGATACTTCCATGGAGAACGAACTTCCATGTTCATCGCGCTCCTTAATTTGATCGATCGATCACGACAACGAGGACGAGGACGAGGACGACGATGGAATAAGAAAAGATTTACCGTCTCGTCGAAGAGTCCGCGCGTACGTTTCTCGGCTTTCGCGAACGGAGGTTATCAGTGAACTTTCCCGAACTAATCCGTACGATACATGGACTAATCTCGTTTAGAAACTCACCGCGAAATTTTATACGATCCTTTCGATCCGCGCGGCGCAACGAGATTACGATATCCAATTACTCGAAGGAAGCTACGCCGAAGACTGGAACATTTTGGGTGTCGTTCGCTTCGGGGAGAAGAAAAATTGCAACGAACGACGCTCCTCCATTTTCTCGGCTGAACGATCCCAACTTTGGTAAACCTAGGACGCATCGAATAACAATCTCTCCCGAGAAAGCGGGACGCTTCGGAGACGACAGCGGCAGAGCGTCTGAAGCAGGACGAAGGTAGGACTTTATCCACGCGATGACGTCAGACCGAAACAGAGCCAAGACAAAGCACGCGTATCGAGAGGAGTATCGATCCGACGCGAGTACTAACGAATTTTAACCGATTCGCGCGAATTAAACTTTCGCGAAAAAATACACGAAAAGGGAAACTTTCGAAGAAGCCTCGAGAAAGTTACTTAGCCGCGGAGTTTCCCGGTACGCGTGAAAGGAAAACGGAACGAAAGAAAGATCGAAAAAAAATCAGAGGATTGTTGACTGGTCGCGGCTCTTGATTGACGTGTTTTCAGGATAGGGAAAGGATGCGATAGGTAGGTAGGATATTACCAAGACACTCTTTAATGAGGAGAAGGTTACGACGAAGTAAAGTTTCATACGGACGGTTGCGTTCGATAGCTAGAACATAAACAAAAGCCCAACATAAACAGAAAGCTGTGTAAAAGAGTCATGCCCGATCAGAATAAAAAGAATTCGATTTTTACCATCAACGAGAACGTATTTACGCCATTTTCTACCCAACGAGTTTTCTATCAGTGTCGCGCTTCGTTCTAAACCGAGTCACTCGCGAGTCTCTGTGTTACCGAACCTAGCATCCTCTTCTAGTCCCTATTTACACCATTCTGCGGAAGTATACGCGAGCCTAGTGCGAGGGTTGCCTACGAGCGTAGACGACTTCTTTTAGAAATTTTAAGTAAGTTATGAAATTCATTTCTTCGAGAGATCTGGAGCTATCTTACCCACGGTTTGACTCACTCAACACCTTACAATTATACGGATTGGCAGACGAGCTTCCCAATCCCGCGTAACGTCATGATCGTCATTATCGTAACGATAACTGACGATTCTGACCTTGTATTTTCGGCTAGACGTATCGACGAGTCTTTTATAAGCGAACTCTCGCGACGTCCTCGCGATAGGCGCAAGCACTCGTCCTTTCTGGGAATTTTAGCTTCGTTAATGCCAGATCTTAGGGAGAAAGTGCCGCGCGACCATTTAACCGGCCGCATAGCGAAGCTAGTGAACGCTTCAACGAGGATGTTCCAACGCGTCTGACGAAAAACTCGTTTGCATCACTACCTGACGAGGTAAACGACGCAGAAGACCGAAGGCAGGTCGCGGCACGCGAACCTCGTCGGGTCAACGCGATAGGTGAAAGAAAGGAACCGTTTCAGGCAGGATGAAAAAGCATTTCGCAAGGGGGTTCCCGGGTTCTTTCTTCGACGAACGACGACAGCCGGTCAATGATTTACCGACTACTCTTTTTCTCGTTCGAACCGCTCCGCGGTGTAACTTAATCGTTTCCACACCGGCGATTAATCGTCGAGCGACTCGTTACATTTTTCTTTTCCTCCCTCTCCCTCTCCCAGCACCGCTCGGATTTACGTCGAGCGAGTTCCTCGCCGACGGCGAACGGTTATTGCAGTCGTTGCCTCGGCAAGGGGGTCAGGAACGACGCGAGAGACGTACGAAACGACCGCGAGCCGCTAACGCGACCAGCCGAACTCACCAATAAGGAGAAGGAGCGCCGAGGTACAAAGGGGGCAAAAAGACGAGGAGAGCAGGGCGAGAAGTCGAAAGAAGTCGCGAGGAATCAACGAGGTGTTGCGGTGGCTCGAAGTAAATTTAAGTTTAAGACCGCGAAAGTTACGGGAGTCGATGAGGACGTAAAGGTAATGCGGAAAGTCGAACGGAAAACATCGAAGAGGTCAAGAAAAACGGTAGATGGAGCCGAGTGGGGGAGGATAGCGGCGGTGCACATTTTTCCAACTTAATTATCGGAACGAGGGCGACGGAAGGGCCGAGGAGGAAGTTTGTCCCATCGAGCGGCGAGTCGAAAACTTTTGAATCATTCCTTCCAGTTTGTTCGCAGTCTTATCTTCCCGGAGCCATCTTGAGCGCTGCTAAGCTGCCCAAACCTAGCCCCCCGCTCCCCGTCCATTACCTTCGTTCCGTCGTTAGATCCTCTCATCCGAGAGATGGCTCTCTTACCTCTTATCGAATTATAACGAGGTGACTTCTCGGATAATCGGGTAACGTACCTTCGTCCTCGCTAAGGAGCCGCTCGGGTATCGAATGGCGCGGCCTAAAATCGACTGGCGTACGTCGACCGCGCGGAATTTGTGCAACAACGAGGCGACGATCAACGTTCGTTTCAAGGATCGACCGACCGATTCTTTGACTTTTTCCAAACGCGAGGGGTTAGAAGGAATGCGTATGGTGGGGCGTTGCGGGTCACCCGTCTCTTCGTCCACGTTTTTGATTGCGTTTTCAGACATTTCTCGGTCGCGTCGCGACGGAATTTTCACCTTGGATGGACGAATAAGAGTTTCGCTCGAAGTTTTTCTCACGTTAGCGCGCAAGTTAACCGCGAATATGAAACGAGCGGGTTCAAATACAAAAAAGGTCGAGTGGAAGCGTACAACGGGTATTTTTCGCTCGAAATGAGAAGATTTTCTTGCAGTCACTCCTCAAGAGATAAATCCATTTCTGCAAATCGTGTTACGAGTGCTTCGTAAGAGAAAATACGGCGGTTTAAACGACAAAAAAGTATACGACTTTAAAGGGGTGGAAATCGCCCCTCGAATTCGCGGCTGAAAAATCTACGAAAGAAAGATACGATGATTTTCGCATTGCAAGAAGAAGTCATCGCGTTCGAAAATTTCTCTCTCTCTCTCTTTCCGCAATTCTCGTACGATTCTTCATACTATCCGTAAGGAGAATTCTCGCGTCGACTGGCTTTTCCTTCTTTGCTAGGCGATAATTTTTCTTTAATGTTCACGCCGTATTGCGACTCGCGGCAACGAGAAAACGAACGGCTTCCGTCCCTCGAAAACGTTCCTCGAAGTGATTTTTGTCTCTCGCCTTGCAACGGAAAGCGACGAAATTCTTCCCAATGGCAATTTCTTCGTGGGATTTCATCGGTAGCCAAGAGCCACGTAGGAATTCTTCACTCTCTCTCTCTCTCTCTCTCTCTACCATCGTTCGCGCATCGGCGTCACCCTCCCACCGACTCGAACGAGAAAGTTCGTGCTCGGACGATAGAGCGAGACCCCTTATATCTCGTAGCTCCGTGCAATTTCGAATTCCGTTTCGCGAAAATCTTCTCGCCTCGTCTCGTCCCGTCAAATTCGTTCGTACGACGATCGAGCACGGCGAGGGACGCAAGGGGAGACCAGCGAAACGAGTAGAAGCTCGTCCAGGTACACGAGACACGAAGGACGCGTCACGTTCTCTGGATATGTTCTCTGCTGGGAGATTCGAACTTGCGGATATATATCGTGGCTCGTCCCGATGATAAAGCGCATGACGAGGGTTCGTTCTGGTGGGAATACCATCGCGAGATAATCCAGCCGCTAACCGGAGCGGAGTCGGCCTCTTCTACCGGACCGGTAACTCCAAGCATAAATTGGAGGTGCGATCGCGCCGAAGAGGATCGCCGATGCACCGACGACGTATCCGAGAATCAAAATCGAGATTCCGTGCGTGACGCTGCCCGAACGAACGGCCTCGTGCCTCTCGTACCTCTTCTCTCCTCGACCTGACAGCCAATCTAGCCGAGTTTCGTCCTCGCGGAACGAGAACGGCGACTACGATCTTCTCCAACGTCCGTCAAAGTTTCTCGGACGTGTTTTTGTCTTTCGCATTTTGATCATCGCTCGTTTACGCTTTCTCGCGATTTTCGAGTCGTATATTTTTCCCGCGTTTTTCGAGGCTCGCCGGAAAAATACGCGTTTTCTCGTTCGCGTCGAGGGTTCGACAAGATTCTTAGGAAAAGTCAAGTGTCTTCGTACCGCGTCGGAGATTTCACGCGAAGTTCGACGTCGAATTTAGCGCAGTGTTCGTAAACTCGACGAGTCTTTCTATCCGCCATTTGTAATTTTTTTGATAGTACGTACGTTCGATCTCTTTCTTTTTTTAATTTCGCACTCGAATAGTCGGTCGATTTTTTCGCTTTCATTCGAACGAATCTTCCTCTCCATGAAGGATACGATTTTCATCTTACGAGACTGCGACGTCGGGAAATTCGTAAGAATGACGGTAACGAGAAAGGAACCGGAAGGAAGAGACGATCGTGGAGATTTTCGGCACGTAGCTGTCGGCTTGTATTCTCCTCACGGAACGCTTCCATCGTCGCTTCGAATGCCTCTTCACTGAAACGGTATAAATGGATACGCATCTATCGCGGTTAGAACGTTTCAGCCGGAGGAAGCGGCGGTCGCGGTTCTATTCTCGTGGCGCTAAGTGCAGACAATGTCGGTCAGCGGCGGTAATAACGACTGCGACGTAGACGACGTCGAAGAAGAGCAAGACGAATCTCGTTCTCGCGATGAATATTTGCCATAAATATTGTAGGATCTAGAAGCTCTAGCTCTAGGACAGTCCCAATCCTCTTGTGCTATTTCAAGGACACGCGTTTAGATCGCGCGTGTCTTTCGAGCGAGAGTGAGAGCGAAGTGAATTGCTTTCGTAGCAATCGTCTAAGATTCTGTGTGTGTGTGTGTGTGTGCATCCGTCCAAATGCGCGAATGTGTGTCGCGTGACCTGGCGTCGCCAGGAAGAGCAAAAGAGAGAGGCCTTTTGTCGACTCGCTTTGAGGCAAGCTGAGTGCAAGCCACGTGTGCAAGACGACGCTGTGTGAATTTCTGAGTGCAAATCAACGCCGAGTGCGCGGCTGACGTAATTCGTACGAAACTCTTACGTTTATTATCCGACTGCCTTCTGCTCAATGGTCGCATTTTTAGTCGAACAATATCGATATAGATATTATTGTATATTATATACCGTATAAAATATATTATATATATTTTAAGGGCACGCACCTCCGAGTGTCGAGCGTTGAGTTTTCATAGCAACCACCGAAGGTTCCGGAAAAAAAGCAAACTAAATGTATATGTGTATGTTACGTAATCTGGCGTGGCCAGGAAACGGAAAACAAGCCATTCTTTCGTGTGCTTGTAAGATGTGTGTGTAAACTGACGTTTGACGTAGAATACGTTTATTTGAATCAGTATTAGTCGTTACTATTTCTGTTACGATAAAGTCTTTCATTTGTTATTCTACTGCCGCCTGCTCAATGATCCCATTCAATCATCAATAATACATTACAAATAATATATATTAATAAAAATTATAGGTTAATAAATTCATGGAAGAGAAATGCGATCGCGTATGCGTGCTTAAATCCGTCTCCGCTTTCGTTCGTGAGCCGCGCTAGTGTACACGTGCACGGACACGTATCGACATCGTCTTCGTCTTCCCCTCTCCTCGTCCGCGGGAGGAGAGAAAGAGCGAAGGATCTCCCATGGCGAAAACGGCAGGGCTAGCATTAAAATTCAAATATAATCTCGCTTAAAATGGATCGTTGGTGAGCGCGCGCGTCGCTCAGGCAGACCACACGTTTCACCGTACATAAATCGTTCGGAAGGATCGTGGAACTTGTTATTGCGAATCGAATGACTCAGCGAGTTCTAGGTCCTATTGTTATCCGCCGTATGAATCACGAACGCTTCGCCCGGGATTCCCCCGAATCTCGTACGCGCGCACGACGTTAAATCGATGCCCTGGTCGTTCGTCCAATTCGATCGGTCACGGCGATACCAATTTTCTAGGAGGAAATGCTAATCCGCGCGTAACCAACGAGATAATCGTCCAAATTGCAGGGATAAATCGTCCTCGATCGTCGCGGCCTCTCCCAACCGAGAAGGAGGTACCAGCCCACGTGGAATTTTCATTGGAAAGAAAACTGTGAAGGTGGTGTATGTGGATAAATAAATAAATAAATAAATAAATAAATATAAAACTTCACAAAACAGTAATACTTTAATATTTACAGAATGATAATAAAGCGATGATCCAAAAATTCACGATATTCACAGAGCTTAGGCTTAACCCTCGCGCGATGGCGCACTTGTAACATACTTTACCACTTTCCGCGACGGCGCGACTAACTCTTACTGAGAAAAATGCTTTATTTCTTTGACGACAAAATCTATGCTGTGCATAGTTGGCGTCAGCTGCTGTAAACCAATAAATGACTACCATATATAGACGGCACCCGTTGCGAAAGGGTTAAGAGCGAATAGATACGAAATTACAAATTATGAATTATGAGCGTACGTGAGCGCGTTACGAGTGCTAGTCTCTTCGAGTCTCTAGTGACATATGAGCCGTTCAGTGCACACATCGATTAACTCCACTTTTTGAAAAATCTTAAATTTAAGTGTCA
>JAITYT010000166.1:1484167-1503241 GCA_025433975.1 Liostenogaster flavolineata
CGTGCACCGAACGGCTCATATATAAGAACGGCGAGATTGTTTTTCCCGCGTCGTCGATAACCCGACGGCCTAAAAAGTTCGATAGCGCGTCGATTAATGCTCACCTACGTTTTCACCTACGCGGAGGACATTCATCGAAACGAACTATTATTATACATCGTGTTTCTTCCGTTGGTTTCTTCTAGAACCTTTTGAATCGATAAAACGTTCGTTCAATATTTCGCTTTTTAAAGAAAGCGAGCGCCTCTATTTCAACCTTGATGCAACAGTCGCCACAAAACCGTCCTGTTTGGCGCGTCGCCGCGAGATCTTTGTCGCGCTTAGGATCGTCCGGATAATAATCGAAGACGCTAAAAGCAGAGACTTCGAGAGAGCATCGTAGGTATAGCTCCGCGCGCTCGCTCGATATCGTTGGGAGATAGAATCTCGCGCCACTCCTCGAGGCTTCCTCGTCTTGCGACGGCGTAACGCCGTGTGTCCTATCTCCGACGATAAGGTCCTTGATATTTAATTTGGGAGGAAGAGCTAAACGAGGAGGATTCCTATCCGGTAAAAACGTCGAATCGCGATATCATCGTGTTTCCGGGCACTGGCCATTTCTTTTTGTATTAAACGCGCGCGTCGATGACGAAAGACCTAATCGAATTGTTTCGGTCGTAACATGAATTCGCCCCCGACTTCGAATCGCTATTGTACTGAAACGAATCACAGTCGACGCGATCATAAATTAATTAATACGGTGTACGAAGTATTAACGCGACAAAGTGAAGCACGCTCGAGTGAATTTTTGAATTAACAACGATCCATCCCGGCTTTTGTTTAAATGCAAACCGCGATTGTTTCGATGTAATTCGTCATTTTCAAACGCGTCTCCTACAAGAGGTTGCGTGACGTTTCGTTAATTAATCCTTGCCATTGAATCGTCGACTCGTCCTATTTCGTAATCTTTTTTTTTCTCCTCTCGAGTCTAGTGGCGCGTCAATCGTTTTTGTATCGTTCTTCGGATCGATTCATTATCGAATATCTGTTGGCTCTCGATAATGGAGTATTCTTTGGCCGTTTTCGCTCCTAAATATGACGAAATCCGCGCGTGCCTCCTGCTCGAAGAATTCGGCTCGTGTCGGGCCTTCGAAAATTTTGCAACGTCGTTTATCATCGTAAATTTGTGTTCGTAAGCGATAATCACGGGAGAAGCACGATCCACCGATAGAAACGGACAGATACGAAATAATAGACGTTTAATATCTACCGAAGTGACCGTTACTTCGTACGACGCTGCATACGAAATTAGTGGAGCATCGAAAGCTTCCGTTCCCGGAAGGTTTTTGCATTCCGGGCACGTATCGAACCACGCGTACGAGCTTCGATCTTACGATACCCATCGAATCATTGGATTTCGAGCAACGGAAATTTCGCGAAAGAGATCATTAAACCATTGTTCCGAAGCTATCGGTTTCCGAAGGACGCCCCGATCCTCCGTCGATTCGGATTAACCTCGATGTATCACGAAACCGATTCCACGACTTCGATCCAGCTAACGGAACAATGCTTTCGCGAGGGCTTACGTCTCTTCGTTCTTTCGTATAAGTTCCATCGATCTGTTCTTCTTGTTTTTCTTTGTTCGCGATCGCTCTACCCGCCGATTCCCCAGCTCGTCTCACTGGATAATGCTCCTTTAAATCACGAATGCGTGCCTGCAGCACCGACTCGACAGGGAGTGCGTTTAGAGACGTTCCTCCGCATAAGACGTTCCCTTTTCAAAATGAAAACAACCGTGGCGCTTCACGATGACGGAAGAGGCCGTATCGGTTGGAAAACACTAAGCCCATTGCAAAGTCCATTTACTTCGTCGATGTAAATCGTAACGCGAATATTACGAAAACAACGGAACCATAAAAACGATGGATTTAAGCACGAAAATAAAGCCTATAAATTTCTTCGGAGCTCGTTACATCGAGGATGGATTATATTACGTAAAGAGCGCTGCTTGTCTGTGCTTCGTCGAGCCTCCCTCTCTCTCTCTCTCTCTCTCTCTCTCGCAGTAATACACGCACCAACTCGATTATTACGACGGTTCGCACGTGCCCGCTTAATACGATAATATAAGAATACTCGCGGCGTAATTACGGCAGAGAAGAAGAAGACGAAGAAAGAGAAGGAGAAGAAGGAGGAGGGCAGCTTCTTACCGCAGAAAAAACGAGGAAGCAAACAACCGCGTAAGAATCGTCGGAGTCAGGAATTGCCTGGCTGGCTTGGCGATGGTTGGGGCGCTCGAGACGCCAGGGGAGACTGGGCTTTTAACCTCGTCCTAAGGATCAGGAGGGGGCGGTACGGCCGCGCTATCAGATATTGGAAACTCTTTAGGATTAGAGCGGATCTCGAGGGCCGTTACCGAGTCGTCGAAGTGACTTAACTCTCGGGACAAGGGAAAGTACCTTGATGCGTTTCCGATCATCCCCATGGTGTAGGTGGGCGACGACGCCGAGGAAGACGCCGAGGACGACCACGGCAATTCCATAATAATACGTCAAGCCTAGCTAATGCCGCGCGACTTTTCGATCTTACGGTAGCCGGTCTCGACCGCGGAAACGATTAATTTCCCCGCTTTCCGGATCCTCTCTTCACTCGTGACGTCGAGACCGTGACGTACGAGACGAAAAAGGCTAACGGACGCCGCCATCGTCGTCGTTGTCGTCGTTGTCGTGGTGGTTGGAAACGGTCGAAGGAATCACGCTTAATCTACGACGTCGTCGTCGCGACGGAAACGCGTGGTGGTTCGTGTACGCGTGCACGTACACCAGCGCACCATCGAGCACGAGGATTCACGAGGAAAGAATGGATGGAGCCTCGCGAATTTTCCACCTATCGCTTCCGTTCTGCTCCGCGATGACATCGATCCACCTCGACTCGAAGGACGACGAGCGATTTCGGTCCTGCCTTAACGCCGGATAATCGTTCCTTTCCTCCGCTTTTTACTCGTACTCGCCACCTCGCGTTGCCAGGAACAAGTCGCGTGATCCACGCTGTAGCTGTTCTTTTCTCTCGTCCTTTCGATCGACTGTGCCCTATCAAGGGCTACACACTCGCTACATATTTAATTTTACTTACTTAATTTGTAGTACTTAATTAATAGTGGTATTAAAAAAATATCGTAATAATTAATAGTAATTATTAATTGATATTTACTGCATACGCGCCGATACATATTGATAAGACCATATCATTTATCGACGATCCACACGGTATATCGTAGGTTAGAAAAGGACAGCCTCGATGAAGCAGGAGAAGAGCCGAATAGCGGAGTTTTTTTGGAGACAGGCCTAATGGCTCGTCTGGTGCGGTAGGCGTTCGAGGTATTTCCAAGTCATAAATTATTGCCAGTACAATTCGTGTACGAAGATGTCGCATTTCAAGCGTGGAAATGCGACTGGAAACCTTCTCTCGACTTCTTTCTCGCAAGGATCGGAACCTACCCTGGAAGGACGAACGTGCGTGTGGTGTGTGCGTGTGAAGAGGAGAGAAGGGATAAGGCAGAGAAGCGAGCCAGAGTTCGTGAGAGCTAGTCAGTCGGGCAGTTAGTTAGTTAGTCTGTTAGTCAGGCAGTCGGTTAGTTATTGAATGGGAGAATCAGTTTGCGAGTGAGAGTATTGAGAGTATCATTCTGGAATTAGGGAGCAAGCGTATAATATAGTCATTTTCTTTATTATCATCAAGTGGGTTCAATCAATACTCACTCCAGTAAACCACGATTCCTACGATATAAAAAATCACGAATAAAGCGAAGCGAGTCAGTTGGGACAGTTCGGTTCGGTTCGATCGAGCGTCGTAATTATTACTACGTTAGTTTGTCTCCACTTAATACTTATTGTAGTCGGAAAACGATAAAAGGATCTCTACCTCTGAGGAATAGTAATCCTGGGCAATTATTTAATTAATCTTTCACTTGTCGAGTCTGTGCGTGTTGTCCTCTGAGGAGCCACCTCGCACAGTCCCCTTCTTCAAGGTCTCGTCACAAGATCGTTATTGTAAAGCCAACATCTTGATATAAATTCAAAGTGTCCGCGAGGGGTAAAAATATAATAAGTGGGATATAGGAACCGATCGATCGCGTCGGAAAGCATGTTTAAAGACGAGAGTCTTAAAAATAGGACAGAGAACCTAAAGAACCTTTCACCTAGGAGAAAAAGTAAAAGAAAAAGAAACTCGGTCTCGTAGACGCGCGGAGGTCGCACGCGTTGCATTTACGCGAAACTTTTAAATTGCGCTTATAAACGACTCGTCTCTTAGTTCACAGAACGCCATGGCGAAGGCTGATGACGTTTATTGTACAGTGTTTTCATCGTTAGTCTGTCGCGCATCGAAAGTATCAGCTCCATTCGTGCGATCCATTGTTTCGATCTCGTTATCAAAGAAACTTTTTATATCGAACAAAACTGACGAAAATGCAACTCGACGCTCTGCTTGTCGAACTTTCGGTTATTAAATTTGCCTCGTTTCGTTGGCATTCTTCGCGTCCATCGTCGGTCTCGACCGCTTCGCGCAAACATCAGTAACGATAGACGCGTACCAGTGGGCGAGTTAAAAACCGCGCTTCCATCAATCCTTCCGTTTCCAGTTACTCGTGGCAACGCCATAAAGAGGATAGTCGAATGATGCAACGTAGAGACGCGGTTGGCTTGAAAATCGGCTCCTTCGAGGGATCCTTCGTGCGCCGAAGACGTCGGCGGTTCGACGAAGGTGCCGTACGTTGCCTATCGGTTATTTTACACGACGTATCGTTGGTCCATTACGCGGCCATTCGGGATGTATTTCATTCGACCCTTCCAGGTCACGTTTCGTAGGATACCCACCATCGGCAGGAAACGCGCTCTCAACGTTTAGTAAATACCAACGATAAATTTCACTCGTGGCCGATGTTAGGTGTTTTCGTTCGCGGCACGATCCACCACCAGATACGTCTTGCGCGGAGAAGCGCGATACGCGGACTCTGCCCTTTGATTTTTATTATTGTCGAGCGACTTCGCCGTGCTTCTTGCACGATCGATCTTACGGAAACTTTCGAAGCACCCGCAGTTCGCGACGAAACTCTTCGAAGTAGACTCTAAAAGCGACGTGCTCTCAATTTTCGATTATCGACTCGAGGAGTTAAGCGGTACCCGCTTAAAGTAACGGGAATTTTCAATACGTTATAAGCGTAAAGGGCGACACCGGACGAGGGAGGGGCTTTTTAGTTGTT
The DNA here is from genome assembly GCA_025433975.1 of Liostenogaster flavolineata. Classification (NCBI taxonomy): domain Eukaryota; kingdom Metazoa; phylum Arthropoda; class Insecta; order Hymenoptera; family Vespidae; genus Liostenogaster; species Liostenogaster flavolineata. The sequence continues at coordinate 1,489,404 of JAITYT010000166.1, forward strand.
ATCTTCGACGCGCGAGGAAACTCTTGATTCTTTCGCGACCGATGATTTTCATGCGACGCGAAATAGCGCGACAATGAAAGCAATAGTAAGAATGTATCGTATAATCGAGATGTAGAAATTATAAATTAGTTAAAAATGTTAAAAAGGGTAGTTAAAACGGAATAATAAGAAATGTTAAATAACATAATAATAATTTTAAATCTCGCGTCTCTGGCGCTAACTATTCATCGATCGTCATAGATTAGACAGCCATTACGAATTCTACGAGCTCGTTAATCACTCTCTTTAATATCCTGCAATTCGAGGATATACGAGGGGGATGGTCGACCTAATTTAATCGCCACTCGCCATCCCTTTTTATGCGTCCTTGCTCCGTTTAACTATCGTTACGATATATCGAACGATGCATCGTAATTTATTCTACATCTCGAGACCAAGTGACAATCTTAAATCGACCACGAGAAACGCCGAGGAAAATTCGCTCGCGGGCCAAGACGAGCAGACGAACGGAAGAACGACGAAAAATCCACACGAACGACGCGTCTTTATGGTTCGCTAGGCGAGCGACCGAAGGAAAGAGAAAGAGAGAGAGAGAGAGAGTAAGAGAAAGAATGCAGATAAAGCGAGAGAAAAGACGTCCTCGTCGGGAAAATGCATCGTTCCGACTCACGCGGAATAAGTGCGAGGGTACAATGGCGGCCGTCGGGGTCTCTGATGCATGGCGACGAACTTTTTCAACAAACAACGCATCCGGGATGCAATAAACAATGGCGCCGCGGTAGAACGGGAAAGGAACAGAATGACGAGGGGGTTGGCGGCCGAGAGGAGGAAGAAGAAGAGGAGGAGTAGGAGGAGGAGGAGGAGGAGGAGGCGGCTGACGGTCATGGCGGTGCTGCTTGCGGTGGTGATGGTGGTTGTGTCGGTCGCGACGATTACAACGACTACGACAACGACTGGGATGATGGTGGTGCCGGCAGTGCGAGGATCGAACCGCCGTTGCCGTGGGAATATTTTAGCGAGACTCGCTCCTGCGAAGCCGCCCATAATTTTGCCTCTCGCGCGCTCCAACGGGGAACGAAGCGCGCGTCGCGTTACGTTCAGCAACGCTCCGTGGCGTATAAGCACGGGAGAAATAAAGTTAAGAGCATTGCACGGTGATTACGTGGCCTCGTGCGGGACGAAGAGAGACCACAGACTTTTTTTCCATTTTTTTTTCGTTTTTCCACTTCCGTCTTCCTCTGCCACCTTTACCTTTCTAACCCTTTTCTCTTCTTTCTTTGGTTCTCTCTCTCTCTCTCTCCTTCTCTCTTCCCACTTTTCTTTCATTCTCTTCACGTGACGACCACGTCGGAGAGCTTCGCTTCACCGCGAGCAATTTAATAACGAGAAAGCATCGACCGGTTCGGCGGCCTTCCGAAATTGCCCGTTGTTCGAGGAAGAGCGCGCGGATGACGATTTAGTTCGAGCGCCCGCGACCTGGATATGATTCGCGATAATTATTCCTACGTCGCGCATTACTATGTCGACGTCGACGACAAAGGTAACAAAGGACCGCGATGTTAGCGCGTGCGCAGCGCGAGCGAACGAACATCGACTGAGCGCGTAAACAAATGTCCTTCAGCGCTGGCAACGCGAATCCCACGAAACAGACGGCGCTTTCTCGAAGGGCGTTCTTCTCGCGGAAGACACGTGACTTTGCCAGTCTCTCGGTTCTCATACCGCGCCCACGTGTTCAGTTTATGACTCGAACTCGACACCGTTCTTTAATCTACGTCAGTTAAAGTACGTCAAAAAAAATATATTTCATAGCCTTTTCAAGCTTAAATAAAAAAAATAATAGTTTGAAATTACGTCCTCCGAGCATGACATATTTACACGTCCTAGCGAAAGAGTTCGCGCCCGTTACACGCTGCGTAATTAAAAAGGGAATTTCCCGGTCAACAGGTTAACGATGAAGTTTCAGGGCTTTCCGTCGAGTTTGCGAATCAAGCCGAAGTAAACCGCGGAGAAAATTCGTTTCTCTTGGTCTAACGAATGCCAGAGCGCGGATCGATCGGCGTTTCCTGTTACCGCGCGACGCTATTTCCATCCGAATCGAATCTACCCGAACGATATGGGATTATTAAGGAAGGGATATGAGAAGGAACCGTCGAATGCTCGCTCGTGTCACGTGGAAACTCGCGGTCACGACTAAACTGCCTCCGTAGAGACTGGGATGATCGGGCAGAGATCGCGCACGGTTGTACTTTTGAAAATTGAATATCTTTATCGTAGGACTGCCAGTCCTTTTGTACAACGGCTTTTGGTCGATTGGTTGCGCGAGGAGCCTGGATGTTAACGAGGTTTCGTGGACGCGAAGTTTGGGGGTAGTGTTCCGATGATCAAGGTACCTTGGCGAGTCAGGGCTTCGCAATGTTGTAATTTAGGACTATTAATTAACTATCGCTTGACTAAATCAGGCTATTAAGACACCTAAGGTATACTTGTCGACGTTGTTCTCGCTGTGGAATTTTCCTGTCATTTATGAAATATTATTCTTGTTCGGGTTTAATAAAAGTGCCAGGAGGATGACTACGATCTAATCGTAAATAAATATTATTGAACGTCTTTCGAAGCCACGTGCTAGCAATTTCATTAGAATCTCACCAACGCCATTTTCCTTCCATCGCGTCCCTTGCTCCACTGATTTACATCCCTGACTTGAGACGGATCCTTCCTATTGCGACCCACCTAGGTACAATCGAATCCGCTAATTCGGATTACCTTACCTTCTCCGAACAATCCTAGTGGAGCCTAACTTGCCGGGCAACGGTTCGTTTGATGGTAAGGGTGGTTTCACCGATGCGTCACACTCGCGACGTTTCATCCGAGCAGCGGAACGGAGCGCTTCGCGGTGTAACGTCGAAGATGCTCCGCGAATTCGGAACGAAACATTCGAGAGTTTGGGATAACGAAAGTTTGCGACCACCAAGCAGATTCTCGATGACTGTATGGATAATGCGTGCTTCCGCGTTCTGACTTTCTTCGAAACAAACTTGGCTCGTTTAGTGAGCGAGTGCAGCGCCGTCTCCATCCTCGATAAAACCCGGTTCCACCTGCTTCTTACGAAATTGAGTTTAGACTTTACGCTTTTCGTAGGCTTATTAGAAATAAATAGGATAGTGCGTACCGCGCGTCGCGCGTAAAAATCCTTACGGATATCCGTCTATTTTCTCTTCCTCTTTCCTTTTTCACGATTCAGCCACGAGATAGCGTTCGACTTTATTCGCTTCGAGCCGATATACCGAAGACATCGAGTCGAGCGGAGTAGTTCGTGAAAGATCGGCTCTTTCCTTGTTTAACCTCGACTTCGAGATACATGTCGAAGATACGTTACATTGCTCGAGTAAAAGCGTAGTCGAACGTTCCAATTGCATTAGAAATCTCGATTTATCTATAAGACTGCGAAATATATTATATATTTTAACGTAAGTCACGGAAAAATAAGCGCGAAGTGTGTTATAAAATGAGAACCGTTCGAGTTACGATCGAGTTGCTTCTTCGCGACGTTATCGTTATATCAAAATATCTCACGAATGGCAAATCGATACAAAATCTCTATTCAAATTCGCAAATCGCGTCGCTCACGCAAATCCCGAAAAAATAAGCGCGAAGTGTATTATAAAATGAGAACCGTTCGAGTTACGATCGAGTTGCTTCTTCGCGACGTTATCCTTGTATTAAAATAAGTAACGAATGGCAAATAGGTGGAAATGTTGAACTCTAATTCGCAAATCGCGTCGTTACGCCGGATAGAAGGAATTATGGAGCCGAGCAACGGCGTACATCGACTTCCGTTTCTCGTGGTCGACGAGGCGAGCGAATCGAAGGAAGGATTTCGCTCGACGAAGGGGAGACAACGATCGCGTTTATTCTCGCGTCGAATCCGTCTCGAGCGTTATCTCTTTTCGTTAATGCACGAACCGAACGTATCGTCGTGACTTTCTTCGAAAGCTCGCGTTTCTCCGCTCTCCTTCCCTTCCCTTCTCTTCTCCTCTCTCCTCTTCCTTTCTCTCGAGCCAAACGCAATCAAGGATTCCTGAAAATTTTTATCGACCTCCCTCGGACGATTTATCCCGTAACCGGTCGCATCGCGCTCGATCCAAACTGCATCATTCGACGGTACCATTCGTTTGTCCTTACCGAACGATTTAACGCACCGAATGACTCCGGTCCGCCCCAAATAGTCGGTTACCAAACGATCTACCTAATCCGTATCCATTGATTCGGCGCGGGCCGAGCTATTAGACGGATAAAATGGATTGGCTCGTTTTCGAGAATTCGTTCGGAATACGAAGAGGATAAGTTTTATAGGTGCGCGCGTGCGCGCAAGCTCTCGAAAGCGGTGCTTCCGAGGCAATGGTACGTTTAAGAGAGATTCCTCCAGTCGTTTCAAAAACGAACGCCGTGAGATTATCCGCGATAAAGTCCGCAGCATAGATCGATGCGCTTTCGGCATTTTCGTAGAAGGTTGAATCGTATCGTCGTCGTCGTCGTCGTCGTCGTCGTGGTACGTGTGACAGCCTGTCGTAAGTTTCTCGATCCTAACGAAGCGTATTTACCTGCGAGCGACGCAAATTCAATGCAACGTACCATACGTCGTCCTGGAGAGTTCGTTTTATGCGCGTGGCATTCACACGCCAGCTGACAGTGCTTTACGCGATCGCACTTTTACGACGTATCGAAAAGCGCGAGTTAACATTTTCCACGATAATATCGGTGGAGTACGGTAATTCTCGACGTGGTTAGCTTCGACTTTACGATTCGTTGTAACTCAGACTGCGAGGGCCAGATTGCTTTACTGTTTCGAGTCCTGCTTTACAGTGACACGCCATTGCGCCTGTCACGCGTAATAAACTCGTTCTACCCTAATGTTACCGCGATAGTAGGTACGTCTTTACGATCCGTCGTTAGTAGCGGCGTGCCCGACACCCTCGTAAACGCACGAATGGCACGGTAAATCCGAAAAGTCGAGAAATGCATCTTCCCGTGGTAACTACGTTACGGGATCGTCGAACGGGAATATCGGGGAGAAAGCAAGGAGGCTAAGCAGCTGTACGAATGCCAGTGGAAGCCGATCGCTCTTCTATTAGCTCTGCCGGAATGTTTCCACACGATGTCATGACAAATTTCAACATTGACTCCTTCGATCGTTGCATTTCTATGTACGTGCTCGATATATACGAGAAGAGATGGTCAGCGACTATAAAAATTATATTATTCGGTAAATATTAATCAATCTATCGAAAACGTATTGGTTTCTTTTCATTCGAAAACGATTGAACTTTCGAAATAAACGATAAAATAAAATAAAAATACAAATAAAATAATATTCTCTTCGACTGCCGAAGCCATCGAGTTCTTCGCCAGAACAGAAAGAAAACGAAACGACGATTTTTTTGTTAAATCTTAAGCTTTAATATTAATCCACGTAAGTACGATCCTCTCGTTACCGTTCTGCTTTAAAAGATCGTGGAACACCGAGAGTCGAATCGATCGACCAGCCAGACGAAAGGAGCGATTTATCAAACGTCACGTCGGTAATTCCACACGACGAAAGTTAATTCTTCGTTGACGTCTACGAGCGATTACACGGCGTTTGGCAGGCTCGTACATGGCCGATAATCAGTCAAACGATTTTCCGTAAGTTCCGCGAAGGAATACAAAGTTTTACTTATAGCTGCTGGGAGGGGTGAGGTGGGAAGGGGTATCGACTAAAGCGCACTCGAGGAATTAATTTCGAATTAACGGAGTCTTCGTATAATGGAGCGTTTAACGGTGGGGGATGCGAGCCTATAGATACATAGGAATGCATGCATACACGCATACAAGCGTACATACATACATACATACGGTACGTAAGATAGGTATCGTTCTCGACGACGCGAAACGAGAGCCTCACGCACTCGGGATTTCTCTCCGGATCGGCGAAGTTTCTGGAGAGTGTCTTCCACCCACCTCGCTAGGAAAATCAGGAAGTTTAGCCAGACCGGAGCACACAGCCGACTTAGCGGTAATTAGATATTAACGCGGCAGAAGAAGGCAGCATCCGCGCGCAACCCTATATCGGCTAACTTTGCAATTTAAGCAGCCGCGGTCGAGCCACCTGTTTCTACTCCGCATCGCAGAGCGCGCTAACCGATTTTTCCACGGTAAAATCGTGGAAAGTTCGGCCCGGATCGTGCAAGCGCCTCGTGCAAGCGCCTCGTGCAACGGACGCGTCCAACACCACCGGATGCATTTCTTATGGCTCGCGCGTGCATCGATACGTTTGAGACTACCGCGCTCAAACTTTTCGACAAATTTGCATCTCTATGGCGTACCTCGTCTACGGGGAAAGAAACGCTCTTATTCTTTGCTGTTTGAATCACGGCAATCGAGCTTTGGAGCGTCGAATTTGGATGGAGGACGACGATAAGACGAGAATTTGTCAAGCACTGTCAAGAATTTGTCTTAAAGACTATCGTTAAATTTATTTCACGCGAAATTCAAATATTGAAAATAAAAAATTTCACGGGCTTGGAGTGAGATTACTTTTGCTAACGCGTGACGTTATTTTTAAAAAATTACGTCACGCGTCTCTCCGTCTTTTTTTCTTTCTTCTTTTAACTTCTGCGTATAACCAGGATGAATAAACCATGGTGTACTTAAGGGGGTAGTACAAAAGAGAGCTTCGGTGGAATCGGTCGTACGCGAGTTAGGCGTATTTTGATGGGTTTATCGCTATTTTATGTGCGCCTGTTCGCTCTCACGACGATTCATGGATTTTTTAAATTTGTGCTTTTCAAAAGGGTTATTCTACGCTTCCGTTCGTAAGCGCATTTTTATAGTAATTCACAGAAAATTTTCCAAATATTTTCGTTTATAAAGCGGACGTATCCGTTAAACTGCCCGAACGATATCAACATTCCATTGAATTTTTTCAAAGCGATTTTTCGAACTGAGGCCGGAAGCGTGCAATTTTTTTAATTCAATCGCTTTAATCTTCTAAGCGCTACATTTTCCTACGTCGCGCTCCAAATTACACGAGTTTATAAATTCGTCAATCGGGCTTACAGAGACTTTATTCACTGGCATTCAATCGTTTCGAACAAATCCGGGGAAAAATTGAAAATATATACGCTTTCAAGCGTACCTTTCAAGAGTCGAAAAGAGGTGGAAGCGGCGCGGAAGGGCTGGAGAGGCAGGATAAGGCAGCGCAAATAAAACGTTTGCAAGTTGTTTAACTAATTTTGCGGTATATTAATTGATGGAAAGTAATTATAAGCGTTCGCAGCAGTTGTTCGCAGTTTAAATAAGCGCCAGACATCGACGATGTGTTCCAAGAAGAACCGGATAAGCAATTTCCTATGCGGAAACAGCCGAGACCCCTTAATGGTACGAACTAACGATCGAACGCCGCGAAAGATACGAAAGAGAATATTCTTCTTCGACTTTGGGGGAACGAGAACTTTTCGTATAACGATATACCGTATCCAATAGGATAAAATCGAAGTCGGCGATTCTCGGTGTTTTTTTCGAAAGAAATATCTGTAGGATAAAATCGATCGGTGTGTCCTTCCACGCGATCAATTTGTTTGTATAAAATTTCAAACCATTCAACGATTCAAAAATGTAATTAACGCGAGGTGATCGAGTGAGTCGTTTTAATTTTTACTAAAATACAAGGGATAGTGTACGTCATAATTGACGAAACAGACACACCAGCGTTTTAGAATTTTTGGTGGTGAATCGATAAAGCGTGTCACTACGTAAAACGTTCGTTGGCTCAGAAATAGCTGAATTGGAGACAAGCCAGTCACTTTTGCAGTGGGACGCGTTGAATACACAAATGCAAACGTACGTTATTATTTAACGCAATGAGCCACTTCATAATGAACGTACGAGGTCCATAACGAATGATTTTGGAAATACGTAAGTGTCGATAAACGAGGTTCGATTACCTTTTTGGAGTCGCAATCGCGCGGCATACTAAAAGTAACGAGCTTCGAAATGAATAACGCATTGCAAATACGTGCGAATAAATATAATATTACTTTTACAAAAAAGGCAATAACATAAAATACAAATATACAAGACGAATATAAATCGTAAACTGCTCTTTACAGCGTACAAATAAATGCAAAGAAAATAGGAAATGAAAATCCAATCTCGAGGTTAGTAGTCGTCGTGATCACGTGACTCGGAATGAAAATGTTTTCAGAGTCTTAGTTCCCGGTTCAATTTCTAAGAAATTCTAAGAAAGTGGATAGAACGAAGTAGAACTGCCGGAAATTCGGGAGGAAGTTCCTAATTTTTTCGATTACTCTTCTCTGGCGACTTTCGCTCCCTCGCTGTTTCCCTGACTATTCCACTTTTCTTTGCAACATTGTCATCCGTGACGCACGAACGAGACGTCGAAAATTGACTTGTCAGCGTTGATAGGAAACGGTCGATTAACCGACGGTACAGTGTTTGCGTTACCTTCGTCGTCGTCGTCGTCGTCGTCCACGTCGTCCTCCCACGAGTGATCTTTTGGAGGGAACGATAATGGTGAAAAGTTGACGAGATTGTAGCGAATTCCAGGCGGAATAGCGAAAGGACGAGGGAGTCCATCAAAGAGAAGATAGAGGCAAATCTGTCTACCTGGTGTTACTTGCACCGCTTCGGCCATTGGCACGGTAACCTCGTATGCGGTTGCACACAGGGGAGAACGATATATCCGGTCCGTCGCTTCGCGCCCCTTCCCACCCTCTTCTCCTGTTAATTAAAAGCTGATTTAACTCTCTGTAGGCCGAGCCGCTTCCTCGGTGCCCCACGATTGGAGAATACTTCGTTTGAAAGACGACAATGGCGCGGGATAAAAGTGCTTTCGTTCGAGTTTACTCATCTTCCGATTTTTCGACGTTGTTCCTCGTTCGCTTCGACGTCACTCCTGATATGTTCGTCACGTTCGATGATTCTCCTTCTATCTTCATTTTTCGTCGCGCGATATACGATCCTTCCGCACTGACAATGCATCGGAGGAGGGATGATCGGAACGTAGTTCGTATCGACGAATTTCGCGGACGACGAAGCCAACATTTCGATTATTTACCCTCGAATATGAAGTCAAGACTTTCGGTATCTCGTGGTTCCATTTCTCGCGATAACTACACCTTTCTTTTCTTTTTTTAACGTTAGGTTGGGGAAAAAGTATTGCGCGTTTTTAATGTCTTTCACGAGCCTGAGTCGCGTTATTGTAAAGTTTATCGAATTTTCTCAGTGATTTCACTCGTTATAACTTTTGACCGGAACCATCAATTTTAATAACTTTGCTTTAAAAATGCTTTCTAACATCGCTCGGTGCAATACGATGCAGTGGATTTTTCCAGAGATACGCGTCTCTAAAGCCATCTGTACGTAAAAACGCGCAATACTTTTTTCCCGACCTAATATCTGCTTTCAGCGCGTTGCGCACAAAGCGAAAAAAATAATAATAATAAACGCCAAAGATGGCAACGATCCTTGGGGAAATAGATTCAGTAGCCAGTTTCGTTAAAATCTGAATTGCGCGAGAAGCTGGAGTTGCGCTCGCGCACCACGTCCAAACTGGGACAACAAGAAGTTCGTAGGTCAGTGTAAGATCGAAATTATCTCGAGTACTCTGAAAACCTCAATTCCAATAGAACGAGCGATACCTCGGTATCGATACGAAACACCTCCTTGTTAATCGATTAAACGTCGTTATCGATATAAGAGAGAAAGTGGACGTTTCCGTTCTCCTTTTTTTTCTCTCGTTATGCCAATTAGCGCGAAGTGTAGCGCAGCGCGTTTAAATTTTCATTCGCGCGGAGCTCACGGTTTGACGCAAAACGTCGACGTCGTCGTCGTCGTCGTCGACCGTTCCACGGAAAGCGATAAAATTTTCAAGACGATTTACTCGACGTTTCGCGGGTTTCCGCGAGCGGGCAACGACGTGCAAGCTTCCGTCGCAAATTCGCCGAGGTCCGGACGCCCGGGACATTTAATTTCGATCGTTTCGTATCGTCACGCGACGCTCGACGCTGTATATATTTCTCCTTGAATTTACGAGGATCGTTAAGCTCGGCTTACACGAGTTGTGTCCGTGGAACCGTACGTACGTACGTAGGTAGTTACGTCGCGTGTCGATGGGACGCGCTTCCTCTCCTTGGCTTACGTGTACTACGATAACGAATCGCGCTCATCCTCTCTGCGTTTTATCATCGAGGATTCCTTTATCGATTTTTTAATTTTTCTATCGTCGTCCACGATCCATCTCGATCGACGCTTCTTCTCCAGAGAAACTTCTCGCGTCGCTCTCGATCCAACTTTGCTGGAGCTTACTTTCGAACGATCGAAATAAGACGCGTCGTTCAAGTATCGAAGTCCATCATGTTGCGTCGATTTTAAATAAATGTTCCGATATATAATCGGGCGAGATCAATCGATCGTTTCGTCGTATTAGGTTGTTCGGAAAGTCATTTCGTTTATTCCCAACATTCTCGTAAAAACAACATAATACATCGCAGCTGCGTTTACATCGATCGTCGTCAAGTGCCACGATGGTCCTTGGAAATCGGCATTAGACTTTTTTACGTTATTTGGAAAATAAGTAAAATAATTAGAGAATACGTTTTTTTTCCGGGAAACACGGTTTACTTTTGCACGCCTTACAAAATATCCCAATGTTTCAAGTGTCCTTCGTTAAATTTTTGGTCGACTTCCTATCAACACTCTCGAGCTGGTATTATCACGTACAGCGCAGTATTTTCTCGTCTACTCCGGAGAACGAAAATCCACCGTGTCTTCCGTGGGATGGACGCTTTGCGAGCCGTCCCAGCATATTTCCATTTACCCGCTTTGTTCGCTAACGTTACAGCTTACGCATCGAGCTTATCTCATCACTCGATAGTGTCCAGTGGCGCGAACGGGATGCGAAGCGAATTCCGCGCGGTACTTGACGCGTGAAAACGAAGGTAGCCTCGAAGTATAAAAAAAAAATAGGGTCGATAGAAGCGCGACACGTATAACACGTATCGGTTAGACGTGGCGGAAGCTCGATCGAAACGACAGATCGAGACGCGCTAGGACGGCTTATCGTCGAACTTCGAATCGGTCTTGTCGTAGAACTTTCTATCGTATTTAATTCACTCGAAGCGGAGTATCAACGATCCAACAGCGAAGATCGTTCCGCGGAAGCGAACAAGACGAAGACGAACCTCGTGGAGTTGGCCGTGAGCTAACTCGTCGATGGAGCTGGTGGAGTCACGAGGGAGTGCCACGAGAGAGCCTTTCCGAAGGCAAAGGAACCTCCGCTTCGCGAATCCACTTTTAACTCGTTCCATCGAGGAAATCGTAGCGGGAAGTTTTTGTATCTGGTTATGTTTTTTTCCCGTTGAAAATGTTCGCTTTCTTGAGGGAGTAGCGCGTAATCGGTACGGCTGGTGGATCGATAACAACGGCGTCCTTCCTTCCGTGGAAATCCAGTTTCCTGGCTGGTTCTGAGAGTCCCCTCGAGAACTACCTACCGACGTTCGAATTTCAAATTCGAGCATTAGATTCGAGTGGTTCCCCGAGCTCCACAATGCGGTAAGTGCTGGGTACGGTACGCCCAACCTCGCCAGAAGACAATTCTGATAGTTTTAATGTCCGTCTCTTCGTTAATGCATGCGTGTCCGCGCGAGTTTGTCATCGTTAACGTTGCGACCGTGAAGACCGTGGGAGAACGTAAATCACGTTCGATCGCGTATAATCGCGTAGATACGCGCGAACATAAGCGCAAGATATCTATAAATTTCAGGGATAATGTCTATGCGTCACGTTGACGTCGTAAAAATACGCCGTTCGAGCGTACTTTGTCCACGTTCAAAATTGCATCTCCCTCGAATGGCCGTTTGTAATTCGATAATTCGCACGCGTCGCTGATGCGGAATTAATATTCGTTAGAAAAATATATTCCGTGAATATCGAGATCGAAAGAGTATCTGCGACACGTCTTATCCCGATTAAAGATCTACAAGGAACTGAAGCGTAGGAACAGAAGAAGAAGGAAATAGAAGCGATACCCTACGAAACCATCTTGAAGAAACTTTATCTAAAATATGCGCGCGGTAGTCGAGCGAGTACACCTTCCATTCGGATGAAAGCGTAAAGACCGCGAAGAAAGCATGCTCGCACTTGGAGCACCAAAGAGTTAACGCCTTCTTTTGGTTACATTCTCGCGTTCTCCCAATATCTCATACGTTTCTTCAGTCTGATAAAAGCGAGGTTCTTCCTTTTGTATGTCACTCTGCCGCGTAAGATTCGCGCGACTCTCATATCGCATAATAACGATTTGAAAGCACCATGAGACATCACGATTTAATTCATACTTTTAATCACCGATGCTGTTCCGTCGTCGAAATGCTTCGCTATTTTTAGTTCTACGCGTTTAAATCGTTTACCCGCCTACCAATATCCGCGATCGAGGAATGTAATTACGTTTGTTTTACTGATTTATCGTTCTGTTTATCGTGTACGCCTCTGTCCGAGAATTGGACGACAAATATCAAAGTTAAAACGCGTACCGAGCGATGTTGGAAAACGCGCGCACGAAATCTCGTGTAATGTTAAATTAAAGTCACTCTTTTTAATTCTCAAGAATATTCTGTACAATATATTCGTGGATAGCGTCAATCTTCTATCGCCACGAGCAACGATAATGACAATCGCGATAAGCTAGCAAAAATGTAGCCGTCGTTGAAAGCCACCGTGGACAAGTTTACTTTCGACGAAGGTATAACGAAGATTCTTTATTATTCTCTCCTTCATTTTCCTCCTTTCCGTCCCGATCCTTACCACTCTCGTTTTATCCTCTTGCTGCCATTTCTCCTTCAATATTCGCCAACTTCCGTCTCTTTTATCGACGTCTACTCTCGACTCATCGCTGTTTCTCTCGCGACTCTCTTCCTCCCCTCGACTTCAAGCCTGTGCTTCCACATGGATTTGGACTCGGCAACTCATTCTCCGTGTCTCTAGCCACTAAATCTTCTTCTCTTTCGGTCTCCGGTACACCAGCAAACCAATTATAAGTGTCTCGGAAGTTGGAACGAATCATTGACAAGTTTACTTTCGATGTATAACGAAGATCGTTTGTTATCCTCTCCTTCATTTTCCCCCTTTCGTTGTCCCACCTTCTTTTCCGTCTCGATCTTTACCACCCCCGTATTTTCCTCTTGTTACCATTTCTCCCTCAATATTCGCCAATTTTCGTCTCTTTCATCGACGGCTACACTCAACGACTCGATTCGACTCATCGCTATTTTTTTCGCGGCTCTTTTTCACCTCTTGCTTTCAAGCCTATCTTTTCTTCCTTTTCAGTCTCTATTTCGCCCGGATGTTCCTTACTGTCGCCTTCTCTCTTCCGAAGTCGCGTACAAGTTTCTCTCCCTTCCCATCACTCCTCCGTGCTACCACATGGATTTGTACTCGGCAACTCAATCTCCGTGTCCCTAACCTCTAAATCTTCTTCTCTTTCGGGCTCCGGTACATCAAGAAACCAATTACAAGCGTCCTGCAAGTCGGAACGAATCATGAACAAGTCTTCTTTTCGTTGTCCCACCTTCCTTTGTGTCTCGATCTTTACCACCCTCGTATTACCATTTTGCTACCACTTCTCCCCCATTATTCGCCAACTGTCGACTCTTTTATCGACGCCTACTCTCAACGATTCGACTCGACTCATCGCCATTTTTCTCGCGGCTCATTTTCGCCCAGCTATTCCTCGTTGTCGCCTTCTCTCTTTCGCAGTCGCGCACAAATTTCTCCCCCCCCCCCCC
>JAITYT010000166.1:1505933-1529075 GCA_025433975.1 Liostenogaster flavolineata
TCGCTCTCGCCGTTAGCGAACGATGTCGCGCGGAAAGCAGAACGATCGATCCTGCCTTCGTTAAGAGTCCCTCATCGTCGAGACATAAATCTGCCCCCGGACGTTTCAGCTTACCAAAACTCGATACATGGAAATTTACTATCCGACTTCGACGAGATGGCTCGAGTGCTAGAGCGCGCCGCTTTTTCGATCCTCTCGATGCTACCGTGATGCGAGAGGAAAATAATAGTGGATCGTACGGTACGTAGGTATCGAGTCGCGTTTTCCAACGATCGGTATTCGTTTCGACCGTTTCGATTACACGGATACGTACGAATTTATTAGACGTGGGAAGAGGAAAAGCGTTTGTCTTTTGTCGAGTGGAGCGCGAATCGACGATATTTGATCAATCCGAATTAACCATAGGTACTTGAATTTATAAAGAATCCGCGATCGCGCGAGTGCAACCGTTTCTTTTGCCTTTCGATATGCGAGAAGCGCGCGTCTCTTTATATTCTACGCGATCGTATTTAGTTACGCCATTTGTGTATGCGTAAAATATATGTCGTTGAATTTACGATATCGAATAAATGGATTAAGAAAATAATTCGAAGTTTCAGTTTTAGAAAGACGAAGGAATAAAATGCTTCGAATAAAATGTAGTCGCGAATGGAATTAACCCATTAGACGATGCTTTTATTTTGAACCAATTGAAGCTGATTATACTGTTAATATCATGTATCGTATGTACACTTAAAAAAATGATCGTCCCTTTTTTGGGACATTGGCAGGACGCGCTATAATTTACAAATATATATTATAGAAGATCGAATGTGTGTCCTAAAATCGGGACATTGGCGGCTAATTTTTTAATCTATTTTTGAATTGTATTACGTAGGACAAATAGAGGCAAAATAAATATTTATTAAAATCAAGCAAAAAAGAATACGAATGAACGACGGGCTCTTCTCGACCGTTTCCTTCGAGGAGGCACTCGAGAATCGCTATATCGCGTACTGTCTTACGTTCGACGAGATACCGCGGCGCCACGGCGTCGCACGATTAAGTTTTCTCGCATTACGTATAGCACGATGTTTGATAGAATTTGACGAGGCGTCTCTAATGCGACGAGAATGCACGGAAATGTTGTTTTCCCGTTAGATTGCGTCTTCGGTCTCGTAATTTTAACGTCGAGTGAATAAGAATCGCATCTAACGAACGGAGAGACCGAAGATCGGCGCGATTCGAATTCAGGGAATTAAAATTCCTCTTTAGTCGCGCTGGTTACATTGGACGATAGAGCGAAGGGTACACTCGAAACGAGAGCAAGATTTTTGGATTTTATCCTATTGCCGCTAGTTAGGGAGGAACGGTAGGTACGAATTGTAATTTTCGCAAAGGTAAGTTCTATCCTTGGGATTTTATGAAATTATCTTACCTAGGGATCGAAATCAAACTTGATTCCAAATGAAAGCTCGCTCATAAGGGCGCACCTTGGCCTTCTTGGTTAATACGTTTCAAAGATATCATAACTATGGTTAGTTGAAGGTCAATTATCAAGAATCACGAATATTTCAACATACATTGCGCTCTTATTACGCTTCCTGTTTACACGCTCGGAATAAACAAATTCGAATAAAAATATAATACGAACGGGCAACGACGTTTGCGATTCGATTGCTTTACGAAACGTTTTCTAAGTGTCTATTCGGGAAATAAAAGGAAGGCATTGTACACGTATAAACGAATTGACCAGCTTCTTTTATTCGCATGACGTCCGTTTATTTTTTTGTATTTTTTAACGTACAAATATTTCCCGCCTAATTTCATATCCAAGATAAAATGCAAATAAGACAAAGTAAATATCGTGAAGATGTAATCAATCCGAATTGTCTTTGTTTTTACGATAACGTAGTGCGACGTCGTAACGGTTTCGCGCTGGTAGAGAAGCAGATTTTATAAATTCCTCGTATGAAAGGAAAACGTCGTTAAATAGTCCTTTAAACTTGATAATGGACTATGATAGTACGATTCTCGGTTTCTTTATCTCTTTTGTTCTTATTTTAACCCTGTCGTCTCCGTTCAGCTAACCATATGCGAGAACAATGAATAATAAGTACACGCATATTACTCTTGTTTAGCGAGAGCTAAAGTTTGACAATGACAAAGCGTGGACGCAAATTATGCTCTTCGCTATGTCTACCACGATGGACTTACCAAAATCCTCGAGCGGTTTACTAAAAGCCAACGAGAGCAGCAATGCGAAACGAAATGATCGTATAACCTACGAGTTCTCCCGAAGTTTTGGAGTTCGCTGTAATACGAACGAAGCGAATTCTCTCGTTGTCTTTCGCACATAAAGTTAGAAATAGCATCGAGTGGGAATCAAACATACGAATAAAATTTAATACGTTGCGGTATACAGTCGACTGAATCCAAGTCGATTAAATCGAATCGTAATTCGGCCGTGGAACTTTTCCCTCGCAAACGTTGGTATAAATGAATAAATATGTACGATTCTTCGACTCCCTCGGTTAATCGATAATTAATCCCTCGATTTTTAATACTTATTACCAGGTGAATCGAAATATTTATGAATCCTTCGTATTTAAATCGCGTAGCTTTTTCGGCGATAAATATTGTTTCAAGTAATTCAATTTTAAAATAGCCGCATCGACGTTAATTTTTTCAATGAAAAAATTCTTTTTTTCTTCGTATGAAACAGTGACGATACCGCGTGACCCCGCTTTTTTATGCGACAATTTGGCAGCATTTAAACGAGCACATGTGTTTTCCGAAATTCTGGTTTATGGATTTACCAATATTTTTCGGATGGATTTTAGAATTTTTATTTCTATCGGTGGCTGGCTCGATAAATGCTCGATGGCACTTAATTATTATCTTCTACGGGAAGAGGTATTTGTTCTTCGGCGTGAAGTACCGTAAAGATATCACCGCGAGGTCCTCGGAGAACTATAAATCGAGATGTAGTCGCACGACTTACCGTCCTGGCGGCAATTACCGTCGTGGGGTTTGAAAAAGGTCGGGACACATGCACGACGTTTTAAATTCTTGTCAGCTGGACCGGTATCGACGAACTCCGAGTATCGTTAAAGAGGAACCATCTAATTTCATGATAAGATTTATCGCTAGAAATTTATTCTTCGCGTACGACGTAAATTATACGAAGTAATAACGTTTTATCGTCAAATAAAAAATAGAGAGGCAAGGATAATAATAAAAATTGAAAAAACATCGTGGAAATTTATGGAATGTATATTTTAATTGCTCGAAGAATCATTCGCAAGATGGCTTTGTTACGCTGCTGTCTTTTTATCCTCGTAGGAAATAACAATAAGGCGTAATCGATCTTAGATAATCACAGCGATTGATTTATAATTTTCCGAAAATGTTTATGCAAACGTGTAATCACGATTCCCAAGCGATTTATATAAGGTCCGTTTAAGGAGGCTATTTTATTGGATTAAATATGCGCTTCGTCAGAGCAATATTATTTATTTCCGCGGGATAATATAGAAGTATTTTTTGATGGTTTCGATGAAGCACCGAAGATACGCCAGAGATAATTATTCCTCGAAACAGGATTACTTTATCTCGTTTTTATAACCACCGTGCCTCTCGCGAAGCAATTATTTTAATACGTTAAAATCGCAATGGAATCTCACAATATTTTCATGGCCATTTGCAGGGTTTACTATCTCGACGATACTGCCGCACGAATATATATACGTAGGCACATTCACCTAGACGCGCTGCATGTATATATATATATCTACCGTCGTGGTCGAAATTCAGCGTCACCCGATCGTGGACATATTTTGCGGAGTGTTTCCTCCAGCGCAAATTTGTTCCACGCAGTTGCACTTGGGCGCAACTATACCTCCGCGGCCGCGAACAATTACGCTAATTAGAGAATCCGAGAGGTTGGATTTTGCTCACCTACCTCTTTCGTTCGCCCTCTTGCCTCCTGGCGGCCTTCGTGGCTCTTACAGACGGCGTTCGCCGACGATTTGCGGAATTTTAATGAATTACAAAACAAAGCACCGCCGGGATTGAAAAGTTTTACCATCCTCTCTCTTTCGTTGCTTGGCCGAGCTTCCTCCTGCCGTGCGTTCCGCCAGTTTCTCCAATTTAACCTTCAATTATTACGAGAAAATCATTCCTGCGGATCCTGAGCTGCTGCGACGTCGCCACGACTTCCCTTCGGCGAACTTAAAATTCCCGCAACGAATCGACGTCACGCACGTACGTACGTACTTACTCGCGTAACTTCCAGCGCGCTCTGATTCCGCGACTCGCGCGCGCTATGGCAATGCGTAATATGCAGGAGCATCGACCTCCGACAAAAACATTAAAATTTCTAATAAGCGAAGCCGTGATATCGCCGCGTTCTGACTCTTCGAAAACGCCACTCCCGTATACCCATGTTTAATGTAACAAGGGTATTCTTTTTCCGCCCCGTGTGTCAGTCAGTCGTTTTGTCAGGAAAATAGAGTCGATGCTTATAAATTAACCCGCGCTGCGTGTCCTGCTTGAATTTCAAGCTGATTATTTCGCCCGATGCAGACTCGTTATACTTTATTGGTAATTAGTTTACTTGTTACGAGATAAGTTCCCCGTTCGTTCTTTTTAATGAGAATAATTCGTTGCCGACTCGTTCGATCGACTTAGTTTGACGTTTAACGTCCACGTGCGCGTACCTTTCGAGCAAAAAGATTTAATGATATTTTTCGTTGTTCCAGCGTTCCAAAGAGAAATAATCAACGAAACGTTTGACGTCGAAGTTGAAAGAAATGGAGTTGACGCTTCGATATATTTGTTCGCGTGTAAATGATTTAAACGAAAAATAAATTCAAAGAGGAACTCCAAGAATGAATTCGAAGAAACTAGAGGTATACTAGGAACGTTTCGTTATTATCGATCATTTATTTTTACAGAATCATTTTTATGATTTCATTGGAATTCAGTTCACGCTTATCGACGATATAATCGATCGGTGTGTGTACGAGACTAGTACAGGGTCCTTATGTCACGATGCACTTTACCGCGATTAATTACACCATCGTGACACGCACGCGTCATCGCACGCTATGAATTACGACATATTCAACGCCTACACTGTCGGATAAATTCCACTCGCGGAAAATACTCAAGTTCGTTCCAAAAATTTCAAAAAGCGGGAACTCTTGTGATTTACCTTTCGACGATATACCGCTAACAAAAACGAAATAACGTCGAAGAAGCAAGGGTCGGTGCTTCGAACAGTTCAACAGATTTGGAGCGTCTGACCACGATTAAAAATCGTCCTACGGAGACAAGCTCGAGTTTCTCTCCTTCGTTCTTGCGTTATTCCTTTACGGAGCGCGCGTGAATATCCGCAAATGTCTTATTTGGGAAGGTTTCCACTTTGCCGCCGCAAAAACAGCGCGGTGACCAGCGCTCGTGCAGGTTAATTGGCCTCGTAATTAATTAATGCGTCGACCATCGGCCCCTCATCCAATATTCCAGAGTCCGTAAGCGCTGCAGACCGCTGATAACTGAAGCAATTCACCGCTAGGGCTTGTACCACGTGCGAACAGTGTGGAACGTTCTATTTCGACTAGATCGTTCCTCTCCTAGAACGACGGTAAACCCACATCGTACGGTTGCCGTGGTCTCAGGACTCGTGTCCTCCCTTCGTCGTTGCGCATTGAGAAACAGCCGCTCGGAAATACCGCGGACAGAATTTTTTGCTCGTCTTGCGCGAGCGACTTCCATCCAGGTTGGGATCCTGCGACTGTCTCGCGTCGTTTTCTCATTCGAAAGATCTTATCTTCGTACGTGAAGACGACGAGACGATCATCGATTTTCAAAGCGAACGAAGAAAAGGGACATTTTTCGATCGTCGGTTTCTCCTGCCTCGCGCGATCATTCGAATGAATAAATTTGAGGAAATTGATAGAATTTTGGCAAAATTGATTTGGAAAGAATTGGACGCTCGTTTTTGACCAGGCGTCGCGCCGATGAAACTCGCCATATTCCCAATTTCGCACGGTACGTCGTTCATGGGTGGACGTCGCCTAGGCACGTCAAGGACATCGTCCCTAATTATCGATAATTAGGGAGCGGCGATTTGAGACAGGATTTTGAGGGCAAAAACCGGGAAACAGCGGTGGATACGTTACCGCGGCCCATTGTGTGCATTTAATTAAGCACAGCTGTTTTGACACCGGAACAGATAGTTCCTGCGGCGAGGCATTCGAAGGCAGTTGATTTAACTGTAACATCTGCCGCATCCGTTCTATAACCGGCCGTGAGAGGTACGGTCGCCGTCGATTTCTCGTTGATTTAAAGTGCGCGCGCCATTCCCCAGTATGCGCAAATTAAGTTTCAAATTTCCCATATCGGTACCCACGTGGCAGTTACCGTAATTTCTGCGCCCCGTGTATTTCGAAAGTGCGTTCTCTCCCCTCGCCGTTACAATTAGCGCTTGCATTTCGCCGAGGAGAGTTTAGGAACATCGACAAACGCTCGGCGAGCTACGAGGAACGTTTAGACGCCAGGGAGAATTTCACGTTGTAAAATTATCGCGTTAAACACGGAGGAAAATTACGAAATTTTAAACCTTTCCGCGCTACGACGCCTCGATTGGCAAGGGGCAGGTGATGGTTGCGCCATGGCGAAGGTGGTAAAAGGGACGGAGAGAGAGAGAGAGTGTGTGAGGGTGGAACGAGATAGGAAGGTCGATCCTCGTAATAAGCGTCATAAGGTGAATTTGCACCTCTACGCTCCTCCACCGGCGTTTATTAGAGTATCGCCTGTATTTTCCGGCATATCGCATATTTTCGAATTATTTGCACCTTCTTTAATTAAAACGACGATATCCGTGAACATAGGACTAGCGTGAGGCGTAAACTGGAACGCGTGAATCGATGTCGATGTGCTTCGTTATCGATAGGTGAAAAATTGGAAGAATACGAACTACGCAAGAAAATACGTGAAACTCGTAAGGATTACGATATTAGAAAGAAACATCGACTTTCTACGAAGACGCGTTCTCTTGGTAATTCCAGATGCTGTATTGCACAATATGAAATATTCAAATTCGTTATTATATTTCATCGAATCTTCCTATATGCGTCGTGTCTTCGATGTAACGACGCGATGATACTTCGAAATAAGAACTTTTGACTGTTAATTAGCACAGTGGAAAACTTTTAATAGCTTTCAATAGGATTGTGCAAAGCGACAAAAAATTTTTCGTGAAATGGACTGAGAATTATGACGCGAAATTATCACGATTTCACGTAATTACGGCGGTAAACGATGCGAACGAAAATTTCCGAAGCGAAGAAAGTACGAGAGCAGCTAATTGTGAAGTCTGTAAGACCCGAACAAAGCCGTAACAAGGAAGGAGACCACTTCTAATGAAGGGAGCTTGAAAGAAGCGACGGGCGAAACGCCGTCGCCAAAAGTTATTGATATTGGACGCCCTCTTTAATATTCAAAAGACATAGCGATTATCCTTTTACTTAGAAAAAAAACCGTCTCGACAAAATATCCTTTTCGTGGCAGTAGGCCTTCGGGATAAAATAATCTTCAAGTACCAATTATATACATATATTATATTACAATTTTTATCATATATATATATATAATATAAATATATATTGTATAATTATATATAATATTATCACGTATAGTACCAATTATTATATATAATAAATTATATATTTACGGGGTGGGACAGTAATTATTAGCACCTCGAATACCTTCGAAACTATAAGTTTCACAGAAATATTTACCGTAACAAAATTGCACAGTACGAAAGAAGCCATCCAGTGGCGATAATAGTTTTTTTGCAGATGGAGATACTTCGGGCGTTTAAAGGTTACTTTCATTTTTTAAAACGGATCGGTATATTTTTGCTTCCAGGTCACGATAGAGGATCTTAAAACGAGTTCAATGACTTATTACATAAGGTCATCGAAGGTCATAGAAAGTAAAGTAAGGCGATAATACTTACGGTTTTAGTAGTAAATGAAACGTGAAAAAAGACCTTCAATGACTTCACCTATATATACGTATATTATATAGGGAAATACACAGATATTCATTTCCTCTTATAAAAATCATCGATCGAGTACGACGCGTGTTCAGGATTTTACAATCCCGATCGATACCGCCGAAAGGAACCAGACTGCCGATTCGATGCGTCGAAAGAGCGATCGAATCAACGACACGACGCGTTATGTAAATCACACGGTATCGAAGCGTCGAATCGGGAATCGGACGGAACGGAAGGCAAACGGATTCGATTCGACTTCGGTCTTGATCTAAATTAGGCGCGAGAGATACTCAGCGTGCTGCGGGTCCTTCAAAGGATACACAGCGTAACGGAGAGAACCGGCGACGATACGAAATTTCCCGAGACGACGCGAATCCTCGGTAAAACGGAAACTCCATTCGTCGGCGTCGAATAGGGGACGGTGTACCGACCGGTCGTCTTAAATCTTGAAAAAGCTCCTTTTAAGTTGGACCGACTGGTTTTCCGAAACGGGTATCCGAGTGGTCGTTTGAAGTGAGAACTGATTAAAAGCCTCCTGGCAAATTAAATACAGGAATTTCCAACGGCGCGTCCCTCGTTGATTCCTCGCTCCAACCCTCCCAGTCCTTCGTCGGTGTCGCCGTCGTCTCATGGCTCCTTTCAATCTCATTCAATCTCCGCAGCCTGTCGCCGTCGTTTTATGTCTTTACCATCGGCGAGTGGGTCCAAGGATCTCGAAATACGACGGTTAAAAAATAGAGACGCGATCGTCTCGGTGTATCGCGACGATCAAGCAAATACCGTCCACTGATTTACTCGCCAAGATTATCCGTCAAAGGACGACGTTAACTCGGTGAAAATCGGAAATATTCTCCATCTGTGTAGGAGATAGATTACTGTTCGTTGTAAGCGATAGAAGAAAGACAAAAGGATGATACGATTGTATTTTTTAGTCTCTTTGTAATAATAATAAAATGATGTTTTTTCTCGTGAAACGACGCATGCGTAGCGTAAACGAGTGAGTCCAAGATCTCGAAATACGACGGTTAAAAAATGGAGACGCGATCGTCCACTGATTTACTCGTCAAAATTATCCGTAAAAGGACGAAGTTACCTCGGTGAAAATCGGAAATATCCTTGGCCTGTGTAAAATATAGGTTAACGTTCGTTGTAAATGAGAAAAGAAAGGCAAACGGGTCGTCTCTCGGAGTCTCTTTGTAATTAGTACCAAAATGACATTTTCTTCGTGAAACGACGCGTGCGTAACGGTCCAATTATCGCGTAGATGACAAAGTACACGGTGCATCGTGGCATATCGACGTACTGTCGCCGTCGACTCTACGTCGATCCTTAATTGCCCCGTGGAACGTCGTTCGACGGAGCAACTCTCCTTTAAGAAATGGGAAGGAAAAGGAAATCACGCGTTCGGCATGAAGATCGCAGTCGAACGCGATCGGACCTGTTCGCTTCTTAATTGACAGACGTCGCGACTCATTCGAGCGTCGGCTCGAAAATACGTTACGATCCTACGAACGTGCGAAGTGGTAGACGAAAGCTCGCATCCGTGAATTTTCGTTATTTTCGAAGGGAAATATATTTGGGCGGAAACGCGCGTTGTTTATGGGAGGATTACGGTAAGAGGTGTACGCAAGCGCGTTCTCGAAAGTTTCGAGCGGTCTGGCGCCAGACGATACGGACCGTGCGACTTGCAACGGAATTTTTTCGCATGAAATAATGAAGCTACCCGTCTTAATAACGTGGCCCCGAGGTTTCGCGTGCGCGCGTGCGCGCGATATTACGAACGAGGGATGGACGAGCGAAAAGCAACAAGCTCTAGCGCCAGCGCTGCCGCAAGAACGGTGAGAAGAGAGCGAAGGGAGACAGCGGAAAGCACGAAAGAGCGACCGTGGCATTCCGTCGCGTCTGTTTTTCGTCGGACTGCGTCACCGACGGGCAACGGAATGTCATTCGACGAGAGGAAAGCAATGCGAAATGGGTAGATGAGGTACGAGAGAGAGAGAGAAGAGAAAAAAAGAAAGAGAGAGATGGAGAAGAGAAGCTACGCGTCGTCCTCCGGCATTTCAGCGAAACGCTCTCGTATCTCGGCTAAAAGTGCGACATACTTTTTATATCCTTTTTCTCGACGTGCCAACGTTCGTTCATCTCTCTTTCTCTCACCGGTTCCGGCTTCGCATCCCTCTCTCTGCCCCTCGTTAACGCTTAGACCGTCGCCGATAAGCCAGGAGGCTTTTGTCCTCCGCTGCTTCCTTCCTACCTTCCCTGGCCCATCGTCCAACTCCAACACCTTATAAAAAATTGCCGACTGGACGGCTCGATCCTAGTCGGCGCATCCGATATTTTTATTGCCTTTTAACGAGCTTTTCCATCCGACAATGGGCCGTTATCGTTACCGCGCCGTTAAAGAAACGGAAACGCGCGATATCGTTCGCAAGAGGCGCAACTGCCACGTTTTTCTTTTTATTTTTTTCTTCTATCCTTTTTAGGACGGCGCGCTACTCTCGATTGGAAATGCGCGTTCGAACGGAATCGTACTTAATGTTATAGAAATAATTTATCGTCCTGCCTGCCGATAGTCACGGATTTAGCTCGTTTCGTGCCGCGTCCCTTCTGGGTGATCGTATTCCGTCGAGCGGCGTACTTTGTTTGCGAGTACACTTCCATGCGAATCGACGCCGCTGGACGGAAGTTTCTGAAACAAGTGGAAGCCCGGTGCACGGATAACTCGATATTGCGAGAGGGAAACAAGGTCGTCGAGATCGGGCTAAGTGGTTCGACGAAATGTCATGCGACGAACGTATGAGCGTGCCGATGCAAAGGCATATACGCGTATGCAAATACGGGGATTAGATGGCAAGTAGCAATTTTCCGATGAATGGTATATAGACGTTGGAATGGATAATGGAAGATAACGCGCGCTGCTTTGGACCTCTCGAAACGAACCGTGCGTTACGCGATAACGCGAACTCGTTAACGGTGCCTATTGGTACGCGGAAGATTCGAAATGCGCGAAATAGTATTAGCGAGTACTCTGTCGTTCTAAATACAGTTCTACGGTTGGTGTTTTGCACGAGATTTTTTTTACGTTTTTACGAACGTTTTTTATTTTTTTTTAATAATTCGGAAATGTCCGAGTCCAAGACTTTTAATTCGACAACGACCGAATTCAAAGATGTTTGCGTTTGAAGACCAAAGATGTTCAAGGATACTTGCGTTCGACGACGTCCAAATCCAAGGATGTTCAGGTTCAACGACATCCAGTCCATAATCGATCTTAAACGCACGTCTCTGAAAGTAGGTCATACGTGTCCATGTATCTCAGGAAGGCAAGTGTCTCGGCTTTAAATTCAAGCCGTTCGTTCCAAACGCGCCTTGATGGCGCTTAAAGAGGGGAAGAAATGCATGCAAAATGCGTTACGTGGAAACGGGAAAAGCGTCGATCATCGGTACGTGCATTCGAATGGAGACTCGAGTGCTACGGAGGAGTGTCTCCCGCGAGGATCCGAGAACGATAAAATCCAGTATCGTTTCCGCTATCATCGCTCCTACTTTCTCGTTAGCGACAGTGCCACCGGCAACAACGGAGTTTATGGATCCAGAAAAGCAGTTCGGTGCGTTTCTCGTGCCTACCGGAGAGATCCTGATGGCACGAGTGCCTCGGACGCGCCGTAAACGCAGTTTTAGTCAGAAGTTTCCCAAACGGCTGACTGTAGAATTTTATACAATTTGATTTCTCCACAAAGAAAGAAGCCCCTCTCGAGACGATCGAGCCAACGTCTATCGGTTTAATCGACGATTTTCTACGAAGAGATGTCCTTGGTGCAACGAGCAATCGCATTTTTGATTGTTTCATTTTTTCTTCATTTTTGTTAGTGGAAGAAAATCTATTCCACGCGATTCGCGTCGTTACGATCACGTTAGCGGCAGCAAGATCGGCAACGGCGATGTTTATCGTTCTGAAAAAGCAGATCGGTGCGTTTTTCGTGCCTACCGGAGAGATTCCGATGGCACGAGTGCTTCGGACATGCCGTAAACGTTGTTTTTGTCAGAAATGGCTGACTATGAAATTTTGAACGGCATCCCGATTCGATTTCTCGACGAAGGAAGAAGCGCGTCTCGAGACGATCGAGCCAACGTCTATCGGTTTAATCGACGATTTTCTACGAAGAAATGTCCTCGATGCAACGAGCAATCGCATTTTTGGTCGTTTCATCTTTTCTTTTTCGTCGGACTATTTTCATCGTTTCCATTACGACTACGTTAGCGGCAATGCCATCGGCAACAACGGAGTTTATCGTTCCAAAAAAGCAGTTCGGTGCGTTTCTCGTGCGTACCGGAGAGATGCTTCGGACGAGCAGTAAACGCAATGCCAGTCAGGAGTTTCCCGAATGGCCGACTACGGAATTTTATGCGACATCCGTGAAGCGCGTATCGCGACTGGCATCGATACGAAGCCGGTTTACTGCGCGAAACGAGGCGAATGGACGCGAGGCGTCCGTCGATCCCGATTCGATTTCTCGACGGGGGAAGAAGCGCGTCTGAAGACGATCGAGCCAACATTTATCGGTTTAATCGACGATTTCCTAGGTTGGAATGTCCTCGGCGCAACGAGCAATCGCATTTTTGATCGTTCGGTCTTCTTCCATCGGGACGAAATCGATTCCGCGTACCCACCGGCATTTTCCAACGAAATTCTTCGTCTCCCGTCCAGCAATTATTATATCTTTTCGTTTCTTTTCTCTCGGCCGCGAAGGACGAAAACGTTCTATCGAAAAATCGCGCTCCAATCAAAGGGCAATTTCGCCGAAACGAGAACAACAATTCCGCGAAATTATCGAGGAACTGGTCGCACCGCGATCGATCCTCTACGAGAGCCACGGCTCGGCCTAAACGACGACGAATACACTCGTCCAGCTCGTTGGAGAGATTAAAATCCGGAGATTTTCCGCCGTGGCACGACGCAATTTGTCCGACGTCGCCAGCGATATCGCGGAGATCGTGCCAATATCGAGACGATAGGCACGCGAACGCGAAGCTACGTGAATTACTACGATCGTACGGCGTGTCGTCGCAACGTGGCGACGATTTTTCCGACGTGGAAAATTCTTCGAACGCTTCTTCCTCGAGTAGCGACGATCCGATCGCGGAACATCGCCGGAAAGAGGAGAGGGTATTGGCTCGCTTCGACGCGTTAACACAGCCGCGGATTCGCAGCGGTGTGGTCGGTTGTGCGTGAGACGAAGTGGCGGGAGAGGGAAGACGGAAGGAAGATGCGAAAAACGCGGAAAAGTTTTCCTAACGTCGTCCGCTACTCGGTGCCGCGTTCTCGCTTCACAAATTCAGCCGTCTCGAGAGGTCGTTGAGCCTCCCGTCTGGTATTCTCGTCCTTAACCCTTTACTTTCCGACGCACGAACCCGTAAATTACACTCGAGATCTCTTCGCGCTCAGACCCACCCGAAGGGAGCCGCTCTTTCATTCGAAAAGTTTGCCACTTTGATGCGGGCATCGCCGTTACGAATTACGCATACAAAGCGTATTCTAAATACGCCTTAAGGGCACGCAAGGAGAACGGCAACTTTTCTCGAATTAACGTCGCGCTCGTATTACGAAAGTTAAAAATGTGGAAATAATTTAAGACGGTAGCCACGCGACACCGACGCCAGTACGAATACCTTTTTGCCGCGTGCCCGCGCGACACTGACTTTCGACGAGGGCGAAGGGTGTTGGGACAGTCGGGGGATGGACGGAGGGAAAAACCGTACGACGAGCCGCGGAGTTGAAGAATGTACGACGTTCCTCCTGGAAAATGTGTTTCTACGAGACGTGCTCGAATAATTGTACGTTTCGTTCGTGTTCTCGCTCGATTCTGCGGGTTTTTTTTGCAACGGAATTTAAAAACACTTTCGTAAAGGTCGATCGACCAGACGCGGTGACGATTGACGTACGCGGTTCCTTAACGAGTTAAGCGCCTCACCGATTTTGCTTTCCTTGCCGTTCGGGCGACAGCGAGCTTCCGATGGTTTTTTCCCCGACTGGAGTTCGTTTCACTTTTTCACCTTCCGCTTGAAAGTGCATAAAGTCCGAGAATGAGACTCGTTATGTTAATGACGAACGTTATTAAATCGAGTAGTAAATAACTTTCCTTTTTTCTATCAGACATTTATTTTGCTTTCATTAAATAAGAGAATTACATTAACGCGAATGATCGATCGTATCTACCCGCGTCGGAAGTTATTTATGATTCAATTCAATATTATATATCATTCGATACAATGATTCGTTATAATGAACGTAACGTGTAATAACAAATATTACGAGACAAATGTAAAAATATTCAAGCGAAAAGTAGCAACGAATTTGACTACAAAAGTCATTGATTTTCGTGAGAAATGTGAATCCTAACCTTACTTTAGCTTGGAATGTTTTAATAAACCGCATCATGTAAGCATAGGCAAGTATTTGCGTTTAATCTTGGTATTGTCGGCGATGTGAGAACGGAAAGTCCACTGATGGTCTCCAGGGATCGGCGCCGCTCTCAACGCGTTAAAGTCGAACGAATCGAAAGATTATTCGACTTGCCTCGCCAACGACGATCGGAATCGCTTTAAGCGCGTTTCTTCGAAGACTCGAGTAGCTCCGTACGGCTTCTGGCATCGGTCGATGCCGTAGAATGCCAAAGCCAAGACGATATAACTTTAAGCGGTAAAAGTCGATGGGAAGACGCGTGTCCGTTTTCAGTGGTTTAAGGAGGGTAGCGTTCATCTACGATTTTCAGTACCTACGGCGAAGGGTAGATCCGGTGAAACGGCGTTAACTTTTCGAATCGCTTATCGTCGAGGGATCATCCGGCGCGCGTAGGTTCCCGCTTAAACGAAACTTTTTCGCTTAGAATAATTAGGCAAGGCGTTTGCAGCTCGAACGATTTCACCATCGAAATTTCGAATTTTCTCGTGTAGATCGCGCGGTTAATCGTTCGTGTTAAAACGCGGAGAAATATTATTAAGTCGGGTACGATAACCCGGAGAAACCACTCGAAAATTCTCCTTGTGAAATTAACGCGCTCGCGCACGCCTGCTTCGTAACAGGTAATGCGGGACGACCATCGTAAGAATATGTTTATATTCGGCGCATTTTGAATCGAGCAGTCGGATTATGCGTGATACGAGAGGCGCGCGTTTTACGTGCATTACGAGAAGCAGTGGTGATACGAACGATACCAAGAACGACAAAGGAAAGTAAAGGTTGGAAGATATTCGCGTATATTTTAACGCCGCGCGTAATTGTTGATTTGCATATTGTTCTTGGCTTTGTGTTTTCGTAAAAAATATAATTTTGAAACACGTCCGACAATTAGTCATCCTCGTTTGTCGCAACTGGGTCGTATTCCGTGCATCGTCCCATTGAAGATTCAACTTCGTTGCATTTTTGTCATTTTTATCGTACGGCGTGAAAGGAAAGGCCAAAAAGGTACGATAATACGTCATTTCGAGTGAAATTTTATTTAACTTCTACGCAGAACATAAGGACAATGTTTCGCTCGTCGGAATTTCATGCGTTTAATAATCTCGCGTAACATCGTGTTTTTAATTCTTCATTGGAAGAATTATCGGATGAGAGAAATTAAAAAACCACAGAAGCGCATTTAATCGAAGGTAGATAACAATGAGAAAAATATGAATTATCGTACGAGTGATCAGTTATCGAATCGTTTCCTTTCATTCAAGCATCGATCGTTTAATGTTTCTTAACTTATTCTAATCGTTTTTCAATATTTTTTAGCCATTGACTTTATTCGTCGGTGATTACAAAAGGGTTGAACATGATTCGACTCGGAAATGACAGAATTTTCTCCATGATTTATCACACGACGAAATTTCGTTGAACTGTTCTCGTCTTGAAAGGACGACGCTCGGTAAACACGAACGATGGAAATGTTTCTCGGAATTTCAACCGGTCTATCAGGCATCGTATTATTGAAACGAACAAGCCTCGTCTTCTAGTTTTTCAACCGAGTCTAGGTCAGTTTATCGTCGATCGTAGAGCGTTGCACACTCGAGGAATACTACTCGTAATCTCGTCCTACCTTTCGTGCCTTTCGCATACCGAAAGGTAAAGTAAAACGATATCATTGTACGCATTTTATCGTCATCTTAGTTCTAAGTGCGAAAAGGCGTCGTTCGTTCGAGGACTTCGATCTTCGACCCTGTTTCGAGGCGATCTAAAAACTTGCTGACCTTTCGTTATCTCCATCGCCTCTTCCAGGCATCCAGCGATAGCGTTTCGGTTAACTAATAATTAAGTAAACAAGAAATAATGTAATTTCGAACGATACATTTTAAAAAGCGAAGCTTTCTCTCACCCATTCCGTTTTTTTTTGTTATTGCAAACGACATATCGTCAAAGGATCAAAGTACCAATCACTCAATATCGTACGTGTGCGTAATTATATTCAGTCGTATTACCCAATGATACGAATTCGCTATTTGAAACGATTTTATTATTTTACTTTAATTCTTTAAAAAATGCACGAATTTGCGAAGGCAAAAAGTTTCGCCCGTAACAGAGAATTACGCGTACGGTAAGCGATAATTAAAAATTTTAATTCTTTCTCCAGATGCGTGGAATATCCAATGAATTTTTTATCGTAACGGGGCGTTCGTAATAACGGCCAATCCGATTGAACGGCACGGACGAACGACTTTTCTCGAGGTACGGCATTAAAAATTCCAAGAGAGGGTATCGGTTTTCCTCAAAGGGGACTGTTGCTCCCCTTCTCAACGGCCGAATCCACGAGAAGCTCGCCTACACAGAGAAAACGAGCGTACTTCAAACAAGGGGCCTGATTGGACGGCGAAGAAAAACCATTACTCGGATGCCGTGGGCTAGTTTTCTCACAAAAGTGGCAATCTCAGTCGCTCCGAGAGACGATCTCACTGGTTTACCCAGTCTTTACTTAATTTCATACAGCATCGCGGTTTACACCGGTGTTTCCGAATATTTTCAGTTTTACTCGCGTATTCCGACAACGATTCGTTAGAGGAAACCTTCTCGCTACCCTACGAATTCCATATTGACGTATAAGACGTTCGAACGTGACGTTAGAATTCTCGGAGCGCGAACGAATCGTCCCGCAAAGATTCGTTGAAAAAATGACGATACAAAATGGCCAGTTAACTCCACTCCTAGAACTAACGACACGCTCGGGCTGGATGCGCATACCGAAAGGAATCGAAAGAATCCTTTATCTTATCAATTTCGTTTCGTCCGAGAGATTCGACATTCGCGACGTAATCGTTCCGATATCGAAGGAAAGTCTCGTCGGCAGATCGAGCTGGAAATCCCGGAAGAACGAAGTGCGCTCGACTTAATTCACGGCGTCGACGAAAGAAACGCCGTCACTCGCCATTTCCATTCCTAAGATCTTCTGGAATCGGTGGTACCTATGTTCGTGCTCCTTCTTAAAATCGAAGTAATTCCAATTCGTTCGATCCTCGCATTTATGAAGCTCTCTGCGTGAACACGCCAAATCGATCTTGGGAACATTGTTCTCCTCTCGTCTTCTCCGGGTCTTTTCTTTTTTCTATCTTTCTTTGGCCGCCCTCCTCCTCCTCTCTATCGCACTCTCAAGACCCCTTAGCGAAACGGTCGTTCCTCCAGTAACGTCCCGGTTTCCGAGTCTTTTGTCTACGGGGGGAACGACGTCGCAGTGTCCTTTTTGTCAGAGATTATTTGCTTTGTCTCCGGAACATCGTCGTCCTGTCTGCGAGCTCTCTTCCACGAAATATCAGCACGCGATCGAGACGAATCGCGCTCGCTCCAGTCGGTTAAACGAATCTCTCTCTCTCTCTCTCTCACGGATATTTTGTTCGCTCTCTTCGGTACCGTCCAGCCTCCCCTTCCTTCCTGGTAGGGTGAAAACTCTCCTTGCCCCGTTCCCCACGTTTTCGCGAGCGGAACGACGCGCTCGTGCCTCTCTCTAGTTTTCTGGACCACTGGATCTTAGACAAGCGTGATAGAATATAAAAGCAAAACGGTCTCGTGCTATCTCCTAGATTAAATGTCGACCCATCGCGGCTCCTTACCCCAGTCCTTCCTCTCTCGACGTCTCTGGCTACTACTACCACTACTATCATACTTCCTCCTACTCTTCCATCTCTTCCCCCTCCCTTCTTTCATTTCGTTCTACTCATTCTACTTTTTCTTCGTACTATCTCGCCTTTCTCTCTTTCTTTCTTTCTTTCTTCTTCACTTTTCCACAGTCGCTTTCTTTCTCGCAGGGCTGCAGACGTTACGCTCTCACGAAGAACTCCTTCCTTCCTTCCTTTCTTCCTCTGCGCATGGCAGTTTTCTCTCTTATCTGTGCCGTGGACATTGCGACCCGTCACCCCCGTTCTCTCGACCTTGCCTCTCATCCCGCTCGAATCCCTGTCCCCTCGTCGCTTCTTTCAACGCGCCTGGCATCGTCATATATATATATATATATGTATGCACCTATACCAAGGTTTCTCCTCCTCCGTTAGCGACCATCCGCCGCCTCTCGCCACCTCTCGGACTCTTAAAGGTTCAATTAGCCGTGGATACGTCCCCTTGTTCTTCCCTTCCGTTCGTTCTCTTTATCTCCCGTGTTTCTTCCGTTGGCATTGTCGCTGTCGTTGAAAAATCACAAACGAGCGACACGACGTAGACACCAACGGGAAACGTCACACACTGAACGACTTTTAGCACGGCACTCTCGAGATAACTTCTCGGCAAAAAGATTCGCTCTCACGACTATTAGGATCCATCGCCCTGCGGAATAGTCGGTAAGACGGTACGGTACGGTACGGACGGTACTCGCGTCCGATTGTTATCTGGCGTAGCTGCGGCTTCGTTGTTACGGGCTACCGCAAGGTTCTGGAGGTTTTTAAACGAAAGGAAAATAATTCATTTTTGAAACGTTAATTAATATTTACTGGGCGATGTAATTTCCATTGTCAGTGATCACCTCTTCGCGTATATATCGAGCTCGTACGTAGAAACGCGATGGTCGATAGAGTCGATGTCGAAACTCGAGATGATATTCGTGGGTCTATCAGAAAATTCTGGCCGTTTTTGAATGAAGATAAACTAATATATTTTTTATACATTAATTAATATTTATCGGATGATATAGTTTCTTGAGCTCATACGTAGAAATGCGATGGTCGAAAGAGTCAATGTTGAAAGTCGAGATGGCATTCGTAACGAAACTTTTCGCTACGTCGCTCGGAAGTCTTTCGATGACGCGTTGGATTATTATCGCGGTACGATACGATGGGGTAAAGACGATAAGAAGAAAATATTAAATAGAACAGTCGTCGAGAAGCCTCGTGGAAGACGGAAAAAACGATAGTCGCGAGAGATAACGATTGACCAAGATTCGGCTTGAACCTCTCTCGGTCGGCGAGAGTTTCGCTCCGAGAAAACTTTAATTACTTCACGAGAATTCATTACTCGATGCTAATAGACACGTGTTCGGTTCGTCCTTTTTAATTTTTAAAGTTCCGCGCCATGAATATTGAACGTCACATAGGTATCCGACATTTTTTTTTTCTGAAGACGCGTTACACCGGGAAGAGTAATTTATGGCAGCGCACTTTCCGTTCGCGATTCTAGGAGATTCCTACGAGCTCTCGACAAATATTTCCTTCGAGGAGCTCCGACGGAGTCGCGGATAATGCAACGCCGAGCTCGACGCGATCGACGATTCGCGAGCGAACATCCACGGACTTTAATCCGACATTTTTGCAATTATTAACCTGTGAGTACGAGCGCCGGATATATCCGGCATCCACTACGCGAGTCGCAGAGACGGACGTCGGTTATAGCCGGCGGCATCGCGAGCTACTTTATAAATAGCAGCTTTTCTTGTTTTTTCTTGGTTTTTGGCGCAAGGTCTCGTTCACGGGCAGCGCATTGATAGAGCGGAACCATCGCAGCGAAAGGGTGAAAACGTTGCTTCTTATCTCTCGCGATATCTCTTTTGTGATGTATTGGACTGGGCTCGGGATTAACATTCAATATCACGTTTACACTTACACTACGTTTATTCCATTCTACACTAACTCTCGCCTCGGCGGCTCGGTGGTAAGGCAGCTCGCCTTTATCTTCAATTTGTTCGCCCTATCGAAAGGGACGAATAACGTATCTCGATCGATCGCGCTCGTGATTGCAACAAAGGTCGATTATCGGCCGAAGCGCGTTTACTAAACGCCGCGACTTCGAAGCGGAAGTAACGCGTAGGCTCGTTAACGGCGCGAGTCACCGTGTGTAATCGATGAACGCCCGCAGGACGCATTTACATTCACCGAGTTGACACCTTCCATCGTCGATCACAACGACGACGACTATGACGACGACGCGATCGAGGAAAAAGGGGGTGTGGCCAGAGGAACGTCTACCACCACCACCATCAGCAGGAGCAGTAGCATCGCCGTCGCCAGTCTCCAGACTCAATATCGTTATTAATTGCTGATTGCTCGGCCGCGACGCATAATACGTCCCTCGATTTGCATACTTGGACGATCCGTTGTTCCTCGTCGTAGGGCGGTCCCGCAATAGCGGCAATACCGACGTCCGCCGCGACTACGTCGCCACCGTCGCTAGTTCGCATACCGCGGCTCCGATCGATCGATTTTCAATTAGCTTCAATTAGAGCAGCCGTGCTGACCGGAAATTTCATTCGATCGGATGTGTACGTACGTATTCACACAGGTGCATGCACGATCGTGAGCTCCCGCGTGTTCCACGCGTTCCGGTCGCAACGATCGCAAAGATTACGTTAACCGATGGAACGGCGCCGTCGAGATATTCGTGTCCTTCTGGTCGATGATCCTTCTCCCGGTCGATCGTTAGACGCTCGTGTGACGCGGATACGTCTTGACTTTTTTTTTCGGAAGCGTTTCGAGGGCAATAATCGCAAAGATTACGTTAAATAATGGGACGGTGTCGTCGAAATATTTGTATTTTTCTCCGAGTCAATTATCAGACGCTCGAAGGACGCGGACGTTCTTTTTTTTTGAGGCTCGGACCTCTTCGATGTCTCTTCGAAGGCGTATTGAGGCAATAATCGCAACGATCCGTCTCCTGGTCGATTATCGGAGGGTCGAGAGATGCTGATACGCTTCGACGTTTTTTTCGAGACACGGACCTTTTTGACGTCTTTCCGGAAGCGTTTCGAGAGCAATAATCGCAACGATTACGTTAAATAATGGGACGGTGTCGTCGAAATTGTCGTATTCTTCTCCTGCTCAATTATCAGACGCTCGAGTGATGCGGACTTCTTTTTTGAGACTGGGATTTCTTCGATGTCTCTTCGAAAGCGTCTTCGAATCCCCAGTCGGCGATCGTGGCGCTGATTCAACGCTGACGTTCACTCTAACTCGCATCGATACTTCGCTCGTGAGTATGTCGCGCTTTAAGAATTTTTCCTCTTCCCACCGTTTTTTCAAATCGTCCGAACTCGCAATCGATGAATTTATACACGATCCCGTGACACAGAATTCAATGCGTCCGCATTGGTTTCCGCGCGATACGCGAAATTGTTGTTTCGATTTATTTAGCTCTTATTTTGCATGGCAAATTACGGTAATGCTAATTAGATTTCAGGGGGAGATTTTAATCGCACGACAATTCGATAACACGTTTAATCGACATCTCGTCTCTGCGAGCTCCAACAAATTCGTCGTCTACGAGCGACCGATCGATCGATCGATCGTCACAGTCGGATCGAGATCACGAGCGTCCTTAAAAAACGAATCAACAGACGCGATTAAATAAATCGTCGATTTATACGTACGTACTCGTAATTAAAATCGCATCGCCGCCATCAGGTGCTTTTTTACATCCAGACCCGTCGAAGTCGATAACTCGATGGTTCGATTCACGTCTCGAAGGAGCCTCACGGGCAAGAAATCGCGCAAGGTCTAGATTCACGTCCAAGATTCGCGAAGATTCGCCACGTATCGTTTCGCACGAGCGATTCCCGAACTCGAAGATCGCCGGCGGTCGTCGACGCCAATCTAGACGGAAATGAGAGAGAGAGAGAGAGAGAGAGAGAGAAGATCCATCGTGGCATCGGAATATGATCGGCTGGGTGGCGAGAGTCGTTGGAGCGTAGGGCGTGCGGATCGCAGCTGGCTCAAAGCACGACCGTTTGAGCAATCAGCATTATATCGACGGTAGAACGGATTCCATAGGAGAGGCCAGGCGCAGCTAGTTATTCCTAGTTCGTCGTCGGCTTGGACATTCGAAGTGGCACACTGACTGCAGTTTAGATAATGGCAGCCCAAGTTCATTAGCACGGTCCGCGCTGGAGGGTCCTGCCACTGTTGCTACTGACTCGAGTCTCCCCATCCCACTTGACGCGCGTCTCTTTCCGACCCGTTCCCTCGCTCCGTTGCCTCGCTTTGCCTCCCTCGGTATTTCTCATTCTGTCCTTCTCTCTCCATCCAACGTAGTCCTGGCCGCGTCGACTTCCTCGCGAGTCCTCCTCCAGTCCGTAGGAATAACGAGCCATCCACCGTCGAATCTGGTCGCGAACATCGTTACGAACGTCGACGTTAACGTTGCCGAGCTGCTCGACGACGGCCTTAAACTCGTCGATCGATCGGCGTTTCCCTTGGCTGTTCTCCTCTCTCTCTCTCTCTGTCGTTCTCCCTTTCTCCCGTACCCGCAGCCATCCTCCGCACTGGGAAGGAAAGTTCTCGTCAAAGCGGGAGGGACGAACGACGGTGTCGTAAAATTCGACGTCGGTGCCGTTGTCTTCGTCGAAGCTACGCGCTGATCGAGAGAACGCGTTCGGATACTCGACGTTGAAGAAGCACGGAATATTTCCACTGCTTTTCCGTCCGAACGACGTACAACCATTTCTTTCTCTCTTTCTCTTTCTCTTTCTCTATTTTTCCAATTTTTTCTCGCCCTTTGGAAAGATAAACGAGTGCTTTAACAAATTATTAGCCCTTTATACGTCCTTGCTGTACCATGGGACCAATGGGAATGTGTCACAAGCAAATAGTTATTACTTCGTAACAAATAGGCCAAATAAAATGAATCAAACGCCATTTTGTAGAGAAAACTT
>JAITYT010000166.1:1543353-1560981 GCA_025433975.1 Liostenogaster flavolineata
TAAATAATAATCTCAGAACTAGCCTAATTATATAATATTTATTAACTACGTGAGATTCTATAACTTTCATTCATCAAACAAGGACGGATCGCCTCGATTTACACAAGTCACTCTCTCTCTTTTTCTCTCTCTCTTTCTCAATAATATGGAACTCTCTCATTCGAGAGAAAACGAACTCTTCAAGCATCGATACTTCCATTCCGTCGCCTTTCGCATCTTTTCTGGGAAGTTCCTCGGATTTAAGGGCGATGGTTACGACCTAACGTTTCGTGACACACGCAAAGACCATATAACTCGTTCACTTCAACGGAACGATGTCGCGAGATATGCGAAATGTAGTCTTTGATTTTATTCTAACGAGTTACATATGGACAACACACGCGCCTAATAATTCCAAGGTAATACTCAAGACGGCGTCCGCCCTAGACTGTCGCTTCTACTTAGAACCAGTTCGTCTCTACTCGCTCGTCGAGCTAAACGATTTTTTTCTTCGTCCGTATCTCCTGTGCGATCGATTCCCAAGTGGAATAGACCACACGCGTCTAATAATTGCGAAATGATAATTAAGACGGCATCCGACCCAGGCGGTCGCCTCTAGATGTAGTATACAGCTAGTATAGCTAATTAGAACACCGCTAAGTAGAAGGATCCGCCAGACTCCTTTGTGCAAGAGATTATGTTAGAGAGACAGAGATAGATAGATAGAGAAGAAAAAGAAAAAAATGAGGCCACAAAATATACCAAGTCTATTGTAGGCATTAATGACGTCGGCAGGCTTAAATGACGACAAGTCGTCACATCTCTCTCGCACTCTTACAGTTTTACCAGCCTAAGGAGAATTCGTGCGAACGAATTCGCGTCGATACACGCAAACGTTCACCCTTACTTCGTACTTATTTCTTAGCAAAATCGAAGTCAGATTAGAATGAAACTCATCGAATATCGCGGACGATCGTCGATCTTTATAGTCCGTATCTTCGCTGATACTTCTCGAATATCAACGAAACTCGGTTTCCCTCCTGCCGGGATTGAGTTTGCGCATTACCGCGACTCGTGGAACCGGGGATAAACCCGTTCGGCAAAAAACTTCTCTTGAATTTACGAGCGAAGAAAGAGATCGTTCTTGATATTCGTTGCCTTCCCTCGGCTTATTTTCTTTCCGATCTGTCAGGATGGATAGATTCCGTGTCGGACGAAACGAGAGAAGGAGCGAGAATGACAAGAAATATTCGATGGGAAAAAAGCTGGAAGGTGGAACGGACGTGGCCACGAACCTTCCGGAGTCTCTCTTTCTCTTTCTCCATTTTCTCCTTTCTCTCTTTATCTTTGCGGACTTCACGTCATCCCGCGGATTTCGACGAGATCGCATTGGTCACGAAACGCATCTATCGAGCGAGAAGCGACCCCGAACTCGCTCTCTTCTCTTTCCGGAATTGGCTCTTCGAGAGATGAGATTGGCAAGTGCCTACCAAAGGTTCTTCGACTTCTCTCGATTCTCTCGTCGCTCGAGAATCGATGTTTTCCTTACGGGGGAACCGAATATCCCTACGCGGAAGCTCGTCATTCATTCGCGATGATATTCATCACCGAAATCTCCCGCGAATTCGCGAACCCTCGCGATTATCGACGCCGATTAGTCCGTGCGCTGTTGGGTGTTGCTCGAGTGTTCGTTATCGCGAAGATAAAGCGCGCTGTAATCCGTTCTCCAAGATTCTGATACTAATGCTATTTCCCCATCGCTTATAGCTATGATCGAACGATTCTACGAACTTATCTCGTAGATAGGTGCGATCTAGAACCAGTTGGTTATTTTTTCGAACTTTTACTCAAAACGTTCGATGCGAAAAATACGTCGAGGACGATTCATCGTTTTCCATTACTCGTTCGATGTGGAATTGTCTCGATGATCCATCGGGACAGACTCTAAGAAACGTTTCGAAGATGAGTTGGAACCTTCGAGGCGCTGATCTTTAACCCTTTCGCTACGAACGGTGACTCTGGTCGCCAGTGATGTTTCGCGAACGGAGTACAGGTATCCCTTGAGATACACGGTTCCTTACCAATTTTTATAAAAAGGATAAAATAACGAGTATTTATCATATATTTATTACTATAATTAAGCAATCCGCAGAATTTCTTCTATCGTGATTTTTAGATTTTCAAAATTCCTCTTGAAAAGGAAAAAACTGGTAAAAGCTGTAAACGAGTTCCACGCTCCGCGATCTCTGATTTTGTACCAAATCTGAGTTTACACTTACACGGTTTCGAGTTACACGGTACCAATTAATCGTGTCACTCGAGAGACGCTTGTAAATTGTAAGGGTTAAAATTTTTTAAAATTTACGCGCTTTGTAGCGGATGACTTTGGTTCCTGAAAAATCATCGTTTCGATGACGATTTATACGACGCGTCGAATGAAGCCGGGCGCTTCCTCGGCACGCGAAACGAAAAAGTTAACGATAAAACTCCGCGGAAAAGTTTCTCGATATTCGAAAGCCGAACTGTGTCACGGATGAAGCCGAGAGGTAACAAAGCATCCCCTTCGTGCGTTTTTGAGTCTCGGGTCAGATAACGCTTTCGGTAACGGTTACGAGACAAAAGAAGCCACGGGAGAGAATGGAAGCACGCGATGGAATCGGGGAATTGTTTCGCGCAGTTTTATAGCGCGACGCGAGCGAGAATCCCTCTTTTCCTTCTTCTTCGATCCTCCGTTTCGTTTGACGCTCGTACTTCGCGCGTATCTATCGATATCGAACCTTCCTATCGTTCGGTTAATTCGACGAATCACGTCGTGTGGAAAGTGTCGCTTTGTCGAGCCGAAAGACGCGCACGCACATGCACACCGACTAGTGTCGGTGACTTTGCACTCCGGAAAGTGGAACACGCGATATTAAATCGTTAACCTTTCGACTGATGAATTTGTTTACCCATAGGGAATTATTCGTGCGCGCCTTTCCCGGTTAGGAGGTTAAGAACTCTTTCGACGTTATTAATCAAGCTTGATAATAAGTAAAATTCGATCGACGGTGTGCGATTAGTTCAATTTGCCTTTGGACGACGATCATTTGTGATCGTTTTCGAAGCTGCGAACGATACGATTTCGTTAACAATGAAACGAAGGCTTCGATCTACTGCTACTCGCAAAATTCAGAACATTTTAAGCGGTCCACGTGGGTAAATTCGATCGACAGTGTTCAATCGTCTTTAGAAAACGATCGTTTGCGACGTTTCGAAGCTGCGAACGATACGATTTCGTTAGCAACGAAACGAAGGCTTCGATCTACGGCTACTTGCAAAATCCAGGGCACTTTAAACGGTCCACGTGGATAAATTAGATAGACAGTGTTCAATCGTTATTAGAAAACGTTTATTTGTGACGATTCGAAGTTGCGAACGATACGATCTCGTTAATAGCGAAACGAAGGCCTAGATCGTCTACTACTTGCAAAATTCTTGACACTTTAAACGGCGCACGTGAGTAAATCCGAACGACAGTGTTCAATCGTCTTTAGAAAACGATCGATTGCGACGTTTCGAAGCTGCGAACGATACGATTTCGTTAGCAACGAAACGAAGACTTCGATCTAGGACTACTTGCAAAATTCAGGGCACTTTAAACGGTGCAGGTGGATGAGTCGCGAGATGTCAACATTGTCGAATTCTCGGTAATGCTAACCGATCGCGGTTCGAAACGGTCGACGGAGTGCTCGGCAAACACACGGGATGAATTTCAGTAAGAAGGCCGTTATCCTCCCCTGTGCCTCGAGCGTATTCTCTTTGCCGTATCCTAGCAACGTTAAGGACGTCATTGGCGGTGACACGATGGGCTCTAACCTCTGCCTAGTAGCGGTACAGCTCGCGCCGTTTTCCTTCTTGTTTCTATAAATCGTCGCGATCGGAGAATCATCGGAGAAGGAAAGAAAGTAGCACGGAAACGAGGCGACTCCTCCGTTTGATCTGTCAAAATACAACTTCGTTCTAGCGACAAAAAGCGAAGTTCGATTGAATTTCATCGTTATCGAGACAAGCCCGCACACGTATTCGTACGATATTGAAAGCAGGAAGATAGTTTCTGAAATACTTAAAAGCGTTTCGGAAAAAGAGGAGAGAGAGAGAGAGAGAGAGAGAGAGAATCTCTCGAAAAGCTTAGAACGACGATAAGAAACGCGAATATCTCCAGATTAACGTAGGTTAACGAATGTACGTAAACGTACGTGATTTCATCCGTTACGTTAGCTCGTTCCGGGAACGTTAGCGAGGTAGATGTCGAGGATTAGTCTTTCGCAAAGAGAGAGAGAAAGAGAAAGGAAAAGGGAAAGAAAAAAGACGGAAAGACCTTCGCCCAGGCCGGAATCTTCGTACCGCGTCCTCCACGTGGTGTAACGTTTCCTCAGCGAATTCAAAGGATTTCGCAGATATTAAAGTGCCCACGGCGGTATCTCAGCGGTCGCGAGTTCGCGCTATTCGCCAACTCCGACCGTACGTACCACTTGAATATTCCAACGAGTCGGTCGTCCTTATACCAGGCAACTCGTGGGATATTCGACGCGAACGATCGCGAAATTAATCGTCTCTCCGATAACCGATGTTAAAGCCAACGCAATATCAAGCGGTGATTCTTCGAAGTGCACCTCGATGCGCATCGAGATGCAACGATCGCGATTCCTCCTGGGAAAATTCCAGGATCAGGAAGTCCACAAGCCCCGTCCATTTTCGCGGAGTTCGTCGATTCGATGATCGATCTTGCGGCGACTCGGTGCGAGCGCTATCCTGTCCAAGAACCGGAAGGATGAACGGACGGATGGACGAAAGGGTGGACGCGGAGGAAGCCCGAGGCCGCGATTATCCTTTCCGCGCGAGCGACGCTTTCCCGATGCGGGAGAGGTTAACGTACCGCACGCGACGCTCGGACATTGTTGTTTCTGACACTGTATTTCGGACGAGGGTACGTTTAGGAGAAGGAGGCTAGGGAGAGA
This sequence comes from Liostenogaster flavolineata, assembly GCA_025433975.1. Lineage (NCBI taxonomy): Eukaryota > Metazoa > Arthropoda > Insecta > Hymenoptera > Vespidae > Liostenogaster > Liostenogaster flavolineata. The sequence goes on from JAITYT010000166.1 coordinate 1,548,330, forward strand.
AGCAGGAGGGGGGACGTAGTGGGAGAAAGAGAGGAGGAAACGACATTGGACGCGTTTAGCACCGTAGAGACGCTTTGACACGGCGCAGAGGGAGGGTAACTCCGTAAACAGCGTGCGAGGCTGCTAAGGGGTTGGCGAAGGGGGCAACTTTGACGGGGATGCACTTAGGAGGAGCTTCTCGGAGTTATGCCGGCCGGGACGAAGGGCGCAGAGCCAAGAGAGCTCCCGGCCAAGAGAGGAGGAGGGCGGATGCGGATCGACGCCGGCCGGAGTCGAGCAAGATAATGGATGGCTCATAACCGAGTTACTTACGCGCGACGGTACGACGCCAGGCGCGCGCGCGCGCGCGTGCACCCGTGTCCTGCCAATCCGACGGCCTTTGGACTTCCCGGACGTCTTCGGTGGCCGTGATCGCGAAAAATCCGCGCAAAATCCGTGCCACATCCTCGAGACATCCTCGAGGTCCGTTGAACTGTTCTTCGTGGATCGTGATTCGAGACGCGCTCTAATATCGACACGCGTACGTATTTTGTAATTTATAATTATGCATCGATTAGTAGCTAAACGCAACCACTATGCACCTACATATACGTCGTCAATTGTTTTATTCCTCTTTTATTGTCATTATTATAACAGTATCGTAGGATCCCCACTTTTCTATTTCGGACGAGTCTTCAAGATATAGGAAATCCACTTAAGAATGGCTAACGAAGAACAACTCTTTTCTTAAACTAAAGGTTTAATACACTAAGAAATACGAGTAAACCTCCTTCATCGAGTGTCGCTACGGAACTACTCTCTTCCACGCTCTTTTCTACATTCAGGCACTACATTTACTACAGTTAGGCAATGGTCGCTACCTAAACATCTGGCATCGATGCCCATTCGATACACTCTCGCTTTTCAGCGCTTGCACTCACTCGTTTACTTTTCTTGATCCTACAGCATTATCATTATTGTTATTATTGTTGCTCCGCAGTTATTAAATTATTATCGTTTTGCAAAGTTATATTTTATGTTTATCACCTTCGCAATCGGTAGTTCGAGACTACGTTCAATTGGACCTTTTGGATTAGGATGGAAGAGGATGATCACGCGGATCTTCGTTCTTCGGTAAAAATTGCAAGCGTTCGAGACTCGTCGAGATCGTTTCTACGAAATCGACTTAAATATTTCACGATACGAAACAATCACGGGGTACCGATAAATTCGTGTAAATCGGTTACTTCGTTTCGGGAAGATGAATTCTTCGGATAGACGTGCGATTCCAAACGCAGCGTCACGTTCCGGATTGGAGCGAAAGCAGGTCGGATGTATCCAAGACAAAGGACACGGGCGGAACGTTATCCGACTATAATTTATGACCGCAAACTTTGATATCGAAATCCTGGGTATTATCGAGATTGCACATCGACGTATCTCCGATAGCCGGGGGGGAAGCAGGAAACGACGAGGCGACTACGGAGATACAAACGCGTTGATAAATCCGATTTAACGAAGAATCGTAAAATCTTCCTGCGAAACACGGTTTAGTACGATAGGAAACAACGCGAAATACATCTGGAAACGCGCGCGGACTCGTGAATCGTCGCGATACGTATTCGTCTCGTACCGATTGACGAAACGCAGGAAAATCGAGTCGCGAGGTTTACTCGTGCTATTTGGAGGCACACGACTCGCTTCGTGGACTGGAATTTTATTCCTTTCGTGAACGCGCTAGTAGTTGGGTTACGCGAGTCCGTGTATTGATACGATCGAAGCGAGGCGAGGGCGTACGGAAACGCTCGCACGTTACGAATTAATATCATGCTACGAGAGGAGACGCGTTTACGAAGCATATCGCCGCGTTCGTTAACGATGGACGAAGACTCGATGGAATACGAAAAGGACGTGAAAATATGGCGTCGCTGATCCATCCTTCGTTCTCGCTTACGAGAAAAAGGAGCGACGTTAACTTCGCTTCGTTTCGAAACTCTTAACGGGAACTTAATCGATACTTCCTTACTTCCCACTTTCTTCGATTTGATTCGTTGCTTTTCACTTTAAATTTCCTATATTTCATAGGTCGACACTTATCTTTCTCGATAACTCGCATTACGTAACATCCATCGTTATTAATTTCTAATTAACGCGAAATTACCTTAACACGGCGCAAATTAATCGACGCGTATTAAACTACGGGAGAAGAAATTAATAGCGACCGAGATGCTCGATTAAATGTACTCGATACTTTTTCCAATAAGAAATTCCATTCGTTTCGTCCTATTATTCCTTCCCTTTCGCATCCCTCTTATTTTAGTATTATTGATATAATTAAAAATTTATTCTGGCACCTTGGACGAGAGTCGACGATAATTATTCGGAAGCCACCGATTCGCGGTCCGTTGAATCTTCGATCGCGTCCGATACGTGTCCGACCACTTGTCCTTTTGAAGACGTGGAAATTGTTTTGGATATCGCTTCGCCTTTCGTGACACTTTCGATCCAATGTGCGAGCTGGGGTAGCGACCACCGCGACAAGAAGAGACGCAAAGACCGAGAGAGAAAATACGAATGCCGCATTGGGCAAAGCGAACGAAACGACAACGAAAAAAAAATGACGGTAAGTGAGAGAGAGAGAGAGAGAGAGAGAGAGAGAGTTTGTGTGTGTGCGCGCGTATGTGCGCGCGCGCCATGCTTATATCCATCTCGAGGATTTCGCGTATTAAATATAATTAATGCGGAAAAACTCGACGGCGGTGACTCGCTGCGCCGAGTGTCGCTCCTCTCTTCATTTTTCAAGAACGATACAGGTCGTACCACGAATTACGTTTTCGTATTACGTTCCGTAATAATTTATCGATTTACTTTCAACATCGCGTCACGCGAATTACCCGCGTCGAGAAGAGCTTTCTAACTGAAAAGAATTTTCCCGCGGAGTTCGAACATTTGTCAAGCGAACGAGAAGAAAAGCGTGTCGCTCGCGCTAGACTTACCCGCCTCTCTCGATAAACTGTCATGTTTCGTGCGTGCGGATATGTGTCGATGATTAAGAATGCGACGTAAGTAAAGCAGCTAAAAAAAGAGTAAGAGTTTATCGATTGTTTCGTTGTCATTTTTTTTACACCGTGTAACTACGTTTCTATCTGTTCGAAGAGGAAAAAAGAAATCGTCCGTTTTCAAAGAATAATAATTCGAAGTCGTGTCTTCGCTCGTCTATCCAATCGAACGAAAAATGATATTCTTATTGCATTATTGTGTCGTATCCATATTAAATTTTTGCACAGCTATCTTTAGCATCGACACGTCGGCGCACTCAATGATAACACGCAGGATGAAAAACATATCGTTGTTGAAATACGCGCACGAAACGACTAGGACGGATAATACTGCGAGCGTTAACGACGTATTCAAACAGTGTACGTTGATGCTCTTGCACAAATATGTGCACTCTATCTCAACAACCGATGCGGCAATAGCGCCGATAAAAGCGAAACGTTCGAAAATACACCCTCGTATCTACACCGCGTCGAAAAATTCGTATATTTGTAGCAAAATCGCGTTTGTATCGTGCCTTTATCCATATACGAGGAAGTCCCAAAAATGAAAGTCAAATGGCGCTTTCGCGATGTGTCATTTCGCGTCAAGAAACGATTCAAAAATAAAGAAGAAAAGGCAAAGCGTTTCAAAAGTTCCTAAATTCCGAATAGAAGTTCGCTCTGACTCGATAGATTTGGAAAGAGAGACGAATACGATTTTCCCTGGGATGTCGACGTGGCTTGCGGACTAGATCAAAAGTAACAATGGCGGCGTACGTTGAAAACACATCGAGACTTTCGTGGTTTTCGAGTAGACCGTCGAAAGAGTTCCGTGGGCACTCGTGGAGCGTAGAAATTACAAGAGGTAAATCGTAGGTCGAGGAGAGAGAGAGAGAGAGAGAGAGAGAGGAGACGCAAGCCGGTGCACGTCGTCGACCATGAAGAGAATCAACCGTCTTTGAACCGAGTAATCGAGTTGTAAACCATCGCGTAGCGCCGCGTGCGAACTTTTCTCGGTCAAGAGACGCTTTATCACGGCCATCGTCGGGGAAACTATTAGACGGCTATTAAAAAGGACACAGGGGGTTGCGTTACTCCGAGGCAAGACAATTTGCCGCATCGTGACTCCTACTTTCCCAACGGCAGTCAGCTACCAGCCGGCATCGAAGGACCCTTAGACAGCAGCCGGCCTCGATCGTGTCTCCGTTCCTTCTTCCTTCCTTCCTTCTTTCTTTCCCTATTTCCCCCTTCCAACCTTCCATCTCTTTCGTTTCCTCACCACCGTCACCTTCGACGACCAGACTTCGGAATATTAATGCTCCAATTTTTCTTCATAACGCGGCGCTCGCAGTCGTTCCGGACCAGCTGTCCGACTCTTCCACCCCGATATAGTAATTTCTGATCGACGATCGACGAGCAGGAAATTACCTCGATTCGAACGACGCCGATTTTGGCGACGTCGAAGGCGACGTCCTCCCTCCAATTATATCAACACGACCCGCTTAGTTACACCCCCGTCAATTCCCTCGATCGGTTCGCCGAGCTACCGTCCGTCCGACTACTTACCCATTATCTACTAGCGACTTATATATTGCATCGAGGAAAAATAAATGTTATTTATTCGGTAGATGGCTGTAGTCTCGAAATTTTGAAGTTCACGTAAAAATAATTGATTTCTTTTTCCCTAATCTAATATCAGATTGTCCGGAAAGTAATTTCGTTCTTTCCTACACACAGGACTTAATTGTATTTCGTTACAGCCAACTTCACACTTAAGCCGCAATAATTATTTAAAAAAAAAACGAATTACTTTTCGAACAATCTAAGAGATAGTTGCGTATTCGTTAAACGCGTCACCGACGTAGCGTCCTACTAATCGAGTGTACGCGTTATAATTTCTCGTTCCATCGATTGAATTCTCGATTCGAAGTCGACTCGACGTCTCCGGGGGAATAACGCACGCAAACGAGGCGTCGAACGCGAGATGGCTTCCTCGACATATTTTTTCCCCTCTTCTTCCTTATCTTCGTTCCGGCAGGCAAGAGACGCCGCTTCGCTCGTAGAACGATTTTCAGATTACGAGAAGATTGCTGTCAAGGAATGATTTTTCCTTAAAGAGGAACGACGAACGCGCGAAACGTTTCTCGCGCTTTTTCTAGTAGGCTGTCCGATTGGAATTTTCGAATTTTCGATCGGACGCTCGTCGTTAAAATTGTTGTCGTTGTCATATCGAAAATAACAAGAGTGTTTAATCGTCTAAACCGATGTTGTAACGGTACATTTAATGTCGCGAGAGTCAACATCGACGTTGACTTTCCTCGCAAATTGAATAACGTATCGAATATTGCCTCCGTTGTTTGGACCGTTATTTTTTTCGATATCGGAATATCGCTTTTAACGAATTTTAATGGAGAAATTGCGAATGTAAACTGAAAAATCCATCGTGCATCGATAAGTTGTTTTTCAATTATTTTTCTCACGGAGAGAATAACGAGTGGAGAATAAAGCGGAATGGCGAAAATCGAACGATGCATTACTGTTATCGTACGTGAAAAGCTCGTGCCGGTGCGAAATTTTCGTAGAACTACACGAGTTTGCTTTTTCAACAAGCACCGAGCTCTGGACGTGACAATCGTGAGACGACGATTGTAATTATGATCGTGAATTCATTTTCGCGACGCAACGTTTAAATCGACCTGTACGTTTTCATCCTAACTAGGCGCCGTTCCTCAGTTTAATTTCGTAAACGCAAAATCGTTTTTAGGAGTGAATGCTTGCGTGTCTCCTCGCGTCGATGTGTGCGCGTCTCTGTCATCGTAGACGAGGCGCATTGTTTAAGAGAAAATTGACGTTTTGACGGCCAACGATTTCGATAAAACGGAGCTTTTCGAAGTTCGTGAAATTTCCCGATCCTCTCCATCCTCTTCCCACCCCTCCCTCCTCTCCTCCTCCCTCTTCTGGATTATTCGTGACGCATCGATGGAGCTGGCCTATCGTCCTACATCGCTGTGCTCTTCGAGGACGATTTTTCACTCGTAACAAATCCCTATTGACCTTAATGCCGCGGCCTCGTTCCGCGTCCTTTTGCCTTGCTCGTTCATCACGAAGAAGAAACAGCGAAAGAAGAAGAAAAAACGAATTCGTAGCGCGTCGCGTCGGTTACGGCGATCCAGCAACAATACGTACCTTCGTTTTTTCCCTATTAATTAATTAATACACGCGATTGTTTACGAGTGCTGGTAGCGACTTCGAGAGCGAGGATTTCCCCCTCTTTCCTCCATCGGTGGAAAATTTCGCTTCGCGTTACGATGGTCGACTTCGCGACATCGATAACGATCGTAATCGTCACGTCGAAGACGAGCTCGGTTTCGTTTCGATATTCAACGAAGCGACGCCTCTTAATTTACGACGAAACTTCATTTCCGTAACGGTCCTAGCAGTCCGCGTAAATAAGTACCACCAGGCAGTTGTATCTGTCACGCGCGTCGTACTTCGTACGAAATTGAACTTCTTCGCGATCAATTTCGCCTTGCCGTTCGACCTGTAAAAAATGAGTTCTCTCGCTATATTCGTAATTCCCGCTTGTACCTTTCCCATTGAAATACGATCGAGCGAAGCGGGGAGCGAGAGACACGCGTCTGCTCGCGAAAGAAGAAGAACTCTCGTCGGGAGACCAGCGAAAATAGACGTTCAACCATGTTCCAGAATCCGTTCGGTCTCAAGATTGGTAGGAGCGCCAGGAGGATGGCTACAATATCACACAAGGTCAAATATCTAAACGCGAAACTCGAAAGGACGATCTTCGACCCTTAATTTTTCACTTGTCCAGCGTCCCGAGGTCACTTTTGCAAACAAAATTCTTCCTAGAGGTCCGCTAGACTACGAAAAGTACATTGAGTACATAGAGGGTGGAGGCTCAGTTTTACTCGCGTCGCCATCTTAGCTTCTTCATCCAGCCGTTGACCGGTACGAACGTGTTTGTCCGTCGCTCTTACCCTAACCGTCTTCGTCGTTCTTCGACGCCCTTCAACCGCGTTCGCTAGATACCGAGCCGTGTGTCTCCATTCCCTCGATCCTGACCCTCGTTGATCGAGGACCAAGTTTTCTCACCTCCGTCGCTACCGTTTTAATCTCCGTGCAAGGAGAAAATTTCGAGCAATCATCCGGCACCGTTCCTTTCTCATCCGGCCAAAATCCACCTATCCTTTAACCTAATTACCGCGTAGCTCTCGCTTAGGAGCCACTTATCCAATTATCGATAAATATCGTGGAATATTCCGAAGCCACGTGCTCGTTCTTCCTTTGGAATCTCACCGACGCCATTTTCTCTCCGTCGCGCCATTTCCTATCCTGATTTGCATCCCTGACTTAAGACGGTCCTTCCTATTGCAATCCGCCTAGGTGCAGTCGACGAATCCTTTAATTCGAATTCCTTCGCCTCTTGCTAAACAATTCGGATGCGCCGTTATCATTCGTTTCGACTTTACGCCGGAGCCGATAACTTCGCGACTTCGTAAGAAGCTTCGCGTCGAACGCGGCGGCGTTTGATCCTAGCGGCAAACTTCGCAACGGCGGATAGTCGCAGGTACGCAAATAATCGCGACTCTCGAAAATTCTCGCGAATTACGTCGTTCGGCTTCAAGCGCGTCTGATTATTTACGCGTCATATATATATATATATGCACGATATTTAGCTTTAATCGATCTACCGCGCAGCGATTGCGATGTTGCGCGGTACAAATGTATGAAAATGTATTCCGCGCGAAGGGACGATCGATACGTCAAATTTGTACGCGTCGACGTGCGTCGGTACGTCATGAATTTTATCGGAGGCGCGACGATCTCTTGTCAATGTGAAACGCAACGCTAAAAAATTACTGGCGTTTCATAGAGTGGAAGGGTGACCAAACGCTCTCACGTCCGTTCGTTCGTTCGAAATACGATATAAAGCAAGGCGAATTTCCGTAATAACGTTGCCACAGTTCCAGGAATGCAAAACGCCCAAGGAAATGGAATGTTTCTGGGTCGTGCTTATCCTCCATATATCAAGGATTCTCATTCTTGCAGAGCGCGAGGCCGGGCCGAGTTACGAATGGCTTATCAGAATAATACGCGCGCGCTGTAGTTCGCCGCGTTTACCGGCGTCGAGTAACGAGTTCGCGATATCTCGGTGAAATAAAATCGTCGAACGGCGTTAAGTGGGTCGAAAAGGACGAGGCTGTAGGTGAAAACGTAGCTGTTCGAACGGATTCGAAAGGAGACTTTCGTCAATGTCCGAAAGCACGTGGCTTCCGAAGGCCTCGACGGAGCGACGAGCGCGTCGCGTTCATCCGCGAGGGCGTTGACCGGAGAGAGAACGAATATCTTCTTCCTTTGCGAATCTCATTGAAAATCCTAGACTAGGAAGGCGAAGTACAAGAGGGTCTCTCGACGGTCTCCCGTCCCATTGAAACTCGAGTCGAATAGGGGATAGAATTCTCGCCAATGCCTCGTCCGAAATGGAAATCCCCCTTTCTCGTAATCCTTCTTGATTATTACACCACCGCGATTTTACGTCCCATTAAAGTCCGAAAGTACGCGTCGCTATCGTAGAGAAGAAAGGCTCGGCTCTCTTGGTGTATTTACCGGTGGTTCTACTCGCCGCTTTTACCACCATGGTAGAGTCTATTCCGCCGTGAAATTTCTCCGATGCGTAATGGAATCGCGGAGATTTTTTAGCCTCGGCGAAAAAGTTAGGGAAGGGATATAGAAAGAGAGAGAGAGGAGAGAGAGAGAGAGAGCATCGCGACGATATGCTCGTTCCACGTTGGTCGATGATCTTCGAAAGGATAACCGAAAAGCAAAGTTGAAAGCTTGCCATTTCCGGCATTGCCATCGAACGTGGTTACCAACGTCTTCGCTTTGCCCTGTCCATTATCTTCCTTTTTAATCTCGCTCATAGCCGTCGTAAATTTGATTTCGATCAAGCAGAACAAAACACGATAGCGGGGATAGCCGAGATGGTTTCGCTGCCAATGAAGCCGTTCCAAGGGATGGCTTTCATTCGCAATTGCACAGATCGTTTCATCAGTAACGTAGCCGTTTACAGCTTCTCCTTGGCTCGAATTCGGTTACTCGTGGCCATCACGATTCGTGTCGCTTATCGGAATGGTATCGGTATCCTTGTCCGTTCCCCGTAATACTTGTGGAGTTTCGTTCCTCTGGGGCTCCGGAAATCGGGACGCTCCGAACCGAACAAAATAACGGAATCCATTAGGCGTCACGGCCGTCCCGTAGGCCGATGACCGTCCAGACGATAAGTAGATTCGCGTGAAATAGAACGTCGATCGTTCGATCGACTGTAAAACAAACGATCGAATATTATTTCACGGTCGATTTCATTCGATTTATCAGCGATCGTCTTTTTTTCTCGAAGCGTTGTTCGGAAAGTAATTCCTTTTTTTTTATAATGAAAATGGTATTTTAAACGATCACGAACGATCGAATTCGATACATTAATTTTTTTGTTGGGAAAAACGAAATTTCTTTCCGAACAACCTAATAGTAGCGTGGATATTATTAAACGGTACTTTTCCTCCTTCTGACCGGTAAATACGAGGATAGTTACATCGTTCACGTATCCTACGTGCTTTTAGATCGAATCTACGATCGTGTCTTAACTACGTTTTAACGATAGTGCTAGCCGGTGCAACGTTGACACACCGGGTTATTAACTTTCTACGGTTTCGTTTTTTTTCCCCCTATCCTGACGCGTCTCTTTCGCGCTCAACGCTGTATTAAACGATTTCAACCATTCGCTGGTGGTACGAAGTAATCTGGACGAGAGAACATTCGGGATATTCTCTGTAATAGGCGATCGTAATCATTAACGATGATAATATCGTTATTAATACCGAGATTATGGCGAGGCGATAAACGTATCGTTTCACCTAAAACCGTTCTCGGCGCGATTCTCCTGCTTTTTAGGCTATAAGGAGGTATCATCGGGCACATTCGTAATTCGCCTGATAATTGTACGGATTTCGTGATTCCACGGCGAAGCTAGAATCGCGAGATTCGCCCAGCTACTTGCAAACGTACCATCGATCCACGCTACGCCGTAGCAACGAAGTATCCTGAGATTTTGGTCGTAGGTTAATTCGTCGGAAACACGATTTCGCCGAGTCCGCAGCTCGTCGGTATCGATCTGACTCGAAAGACCAAATGTTAACGAGCTCGTAGATCGTTGATGCCGATCCAGCTCGAATAGACTGATCGTCGATGAGTCCCGGGATCGATGATGTATCTGCGACTCGTACGCTCAAGCGCCCTGGGCGAGCGAACGGTTTCACGGATTGGGAATGGACGGGAAGGCGAAGGCGATGGTAACGCAATCGATCGTTCGTTCGTGTAAACTTCCTTATATTACCAATGTAAATTATGCGAGTGTAATTTGACGTATGGCGTCGTTGTAAAGTACCGTCCACACGTACGGATCTCGATATGTCTCGACGAATACCGATACAAAAGAAGGGATGGACAGATCGAAAGAACCGCGAACGGAAGAATAAGTGAATGTGGTTAAAAGCTTCCGTAATTATAAATTCGCACTTTTTCGTCAAAAATCTGCGACGTGCATTTCGGAGGTACTTTCATCCCTGTTCTTGTCGAGTCTCTTGCTACCGAGTGTATAGATACGCGAAAACAAAGTGTAAAGGTACGACAAATGTACACATTGACGAATACCAGTACCAGAAAGGGACAAATCGATCAAAAAAATAAGCGAACGTAAGCCAAAAGTCTCCGTAATTATAAATTCACACCTCTTCGTCCAAAGACTGCGACGTGCATTTTAGGGGTACTTTCATCCCCATTCGACGTCGAATCCGCTTCTACAGTAGCAAAGAAGCGCTAATTAATTCGTGATAGTGAAACTATCCAGGTTTTTAGACTCGTACTTTCTTTTACTGTACGCTAAATTGCAGTTCGCTCATCCTCGCCAACATATTCAGGCACTGACGTCCTGATGATCGCTGAAGACATAAAAGGAGAGACGTCGCATCGCCTCGCGATCGTCATCGATCGATTTTCACGTCTCTTCGCACCGATGCGTTCTTTAGAATCGGGAGAAATGCAGATTCGTGTAAATAAGCGAACTCGGTATTTCCCGTGCAAGACGATATTCGCTCCTTTAACATCGATATTCCGTTACGGTAAACCGTATTCGGTGGTTCGTTCGCGCGAGTGTCGTACGTCGCGATCGTAAATACTCGTTTAAATGGCGGGACGTTTTATGTCCCGTGAAGCAGCGCGGTGCGAGCAAAAGCGAATGGTGTTGCATACAATAGCGCCACGCTTGAAATCCGTGCATGGAAGGACGCTCGAGCGCGGTCACGCTTTCGTCGTCGTTACCGCGAATCTACCCGCGACTCGGTCACGATATCGTTGCCTTATTACCGCGCGGAACGAAAGCACCCTACGAGTCGGAGGAAATCCAATTCGAAAAGGCTTTTTTTCTCTTCCTTCGCGTGGACGAACTCGCGGAACGACATCTCAGAGGGGAGCGGTACGATATCGAAGATCGTAACGAGCATAGGGAAGATATCGTCTTCGTGATATTGGAATTCTTCCTGGATTCGGAGGAAGCGAAGTTCGTGCGATATTTCGGCAACGTCGGCTTCGCGAACGCGTCGAGAGTGCGCGTGCATTGGAAATAATCGCCGAGGGAAGGATGGAGAACGAAAGCCGGTAACGAGGGAGAAGGAAGGGGCCGTATCTCGGGCGAAGGAGCAAGAGCTTTTATCCCGTTAATTTTATGCGGACAGAAGGCGCTCTCCCTTCGATTTTACGCGAACACGGGCGGAAAGAGCGCCGAGGGAAAGAAAGGACGAGACGCGAGAAGGAGGTAGGTAGCAGCGGGCTTCACGGGAAATGGCTCTAACCGCTAATCCAATTGGCTTTCGTGATAATTAAGGCTGCTCGTTTTCACCGTCACATGCGAGCCGGTACGTGCCTGCAAATTTATCCAATCCTGCAGAAGCTTCCTTCGGATCCCGAGACGATATAAAACAATCGTTCGAAATTAAAATTACGACTCGATCGAGCCTTTGATTCTCGCTGGAATATTCGTGAAGAGGTTCGAAACGTCGCGACGTTCCTGGCGCTCGATCGACCCCCGACGTCTCCATAGTCTCGCCACGTGACGATGTCACGGAAAATTCTCACGATTTTCTTAATAGATATTCGGTATCTCCATCCAGAATATAACTCGGACGAAGAACGTGATTTTCCACGATAAATTACGTTCGGTTACGAGTAGGGCTCGATATTCGATTTATTCTATTTCCGCAGAAAATATTAGGTTCTTCGGAAAGTCGTTTAGTTCTTTTCTTTTATGAAAAAACGTTGCTTTTTAAAATTTTTTATATTAACTGTTAATAAAAAACTGTTAGGAAAAAATCTATCGGGCAAAGAAATCGAGAAGTACACTGGTAGAAGGAATGGAAACGACTGTTTCTTTATCGAGAAGAAGTTTTGGGTTTTCATAGAATCAAAAATAAAAAAATGAGCGAGCGAATGCGAGCGCTGGTAGAGTGTAAGCGAATGGGTATCGATGCGAGATCTGCTAGGCAGCAATTGCCAAAGTGTTCTTGAGT
>JAITYT010000166.1:1561407-1574503 GCA_025433975.1 Liostenogaster flavolineata
TGCGACACTCGACAAAGTTGGATCAGTTATATTTTTTCTATCGTTAAACTTTGATTCATGAAAAGTGTCGTTCTTCCATTAGCCTCACCTAGACCATTTCCTACGTACATTGGAGGGTTCGGTGGTTCAGGGAAGAGGGATACGATGCATATTTGGGGTGCAGTTCGAAAAGGCGTCTCTAGGAACGACCTTGACGGTTCCGTTCAGGCTTTGCTCTCGTCCCGCCGATCGGTCAGGCGACTTCAATTTCCGACGATTACGTCTCCAAGCGTTTCCTTCTATCGTACGTGCGTCGAGTGCGCGATCGAGGTAAGTCCGGATGCCACGGAACCCCGACGTTTTTATTTTACGTATCGCGAGATAGCGTTACGTACCGATCGAACGAATTATGCGCGACTCGTTCGAGGATGACTTCGGCTTGAAAAATATCGCTTTTGTAGGCGCGCGTACGTGTGCGTTCCGCGTTTCGTGCACGCGCATGATTAAAATTCACATCGATAAAACTGTGGAACGTTTCCTGGCATAATTATCGGTCGTCGTTTTAGTATCAAGATACGCGTAGGTACACGAGACACTTCGGAAGGTAATTTAATCGGTTTAATCTTTGCAGATTCGTGTTTGGCAAGTTTCATTTAGGAGGAACGTCGAGTCCTTAACGTTATATTAAGCGTTATTCGTTAATTATCGGGTAATTCGTTTAAATTTACGCTCGCGTCGAAAGAAAGGAATAATACGGAAAGCGAACTTTTCTCCTTTTAAAATTGCGATTAAAAATGACGCTCGACGTACATAAATCTTCCTCGTCGAACGTCGCGTTTCTTCATTTTCACGTTCTATCCCTGGCCGTCTTCTCTCTCGATTAAGCCGAAACAAAAGGGAAACGAACGAAATTAAAAAAAAAATCGTAGCGATCGATCAGATGTCGATAAAGCACGAAACCGCGAAATAACTCTTTAATTTCACGCGGTTCGTGTGCGCGACGCAGTTACGAAGTTGAAAGCGAAAAAAAAGAAAATAAAACGCGACGGAGAACTGCGTTTCCTCGTGGCGAATTCGGTTGACGCGGTAGAGCGCGTGGAAACGCTCGTTTACGGACGCAATCGGTTAGCTCCAGAAACGTTTGTCAACTTGCACGGGGTTAGTCGGTGAGTTCCTCGTCGTCGAAAATGCCCGAAAAATTGAAGAAAAAGATAAAACGAGGGAAAAATAAGAGCAAATAAGAAAAAGAAGAAGAGGAAGAAGAAGGAGCGACACGAGCGAAAGAGAGAAAATTACTCGAAGCGAATCCTTTACCAGCGCACGCACAACGATAGCGCCGACCTCCGTGGTCGTTTTGGAGCGCGCGAAAACCCTCCCTTCCCCCGTTCTTTTGTTCGTCTCGCGGCATGGAAAGAGTGGCGTTATCTCGAGGCTGGTAAATTTTCGTGAGTTACCGTCGCGAATTCAGTCGGGCTCTCGTTAATTAGCGACCGAAAGAAGAATCGCCAGGGGCTCGTAAATCAAGAACAATGGCGAGAAATAAACGCGACGACGTCGCCACCCGACAAGGTGGACGCGAATTTTCAGTACTCGCCTCGGAATATCGCGCCGTTCGCGTTGAAAACGATCGGCGAAATAACGTTGCCGAAGGAACGTCCTCGCTATCTCGGTAGCGCAGCTACCGAAAATATTTCAACCGAATAATCGTAGTGAATCTTTCCTTCCTCGTCTTCCCTTTCACCGTCCCTTCTCTCTCCTCGTCGTCGCACGCATCTTTTTTTTTCTGCTCCGATCGCGAAGCGGAAACGCTTCGGATACCGCCTCGTCGTTTCGCATTACGATCCGATAATCCAGTCCGACCTCGTAAAATCTGTAGGACTTTTGCCGGCGTCGAGTGCTCGAGGAGCGCCGATCGAAGTTATCGAGTCGCGAAAAATACACCGACGTTCTCGACGATGCGCGTCGCGCCGCGACTCGCCAAGGGTGGGGGACAAAAAAGATCGTTCGACCGTTAAATACGGCGGTCGATGGCATTTTATTATGCGTATTCGTGTCAAAATGAATCGTCGAAACGCGTCGCGTTCGATTATCTTTTGTTTAACGAATCGATAAATATTATTCTTCGGGCACGTTTCGAGGGCGAATCGATGAATGCTCTCGCACGAATTTCACGCAAAGAGTAATCGTATATTTTGTTCCTTCATCGTTTCGTCCTACCAATATAAACGTAATTAGTATAAAGAATTTAACGAAACGATTAGATTTACTTCACGAGTAACATTTATTTTATCGCGTCCATTGTTTCGAAATAATAAGTTCGAAAATCCTTTTAAGCCCTTTTCGTCCACTGCCCCGCTTCACTTAAATAATTCACGATGCCAGTCTAATATACAAAAATGCACAGATCGCACCATATAAATCTTTTTACGCGCATCGGTCATCTCGTACCGAATGGATCGAACCCCAAAATACGCTTGCCTACGAGCATCGCGAATTACATTTTTGAAATAAATACGAGAAGAACGCGATATAATACTCACCGGCGACCAAACTCGATACTTTAGACAACAACCGAGTGGAAACGCATCGACGTACGCACCGACGTACGCATCGAAAACGTACAATCGTCGAACGGACGAAATTAATCGAGCTTGGATTCCGAACGGGGTCGTACGGAGGATTACACCCAGACGGCTGGCCGATTTATCATCGCGACGTTGACAGAATGCGCACTTACCGAAAGTTTTACGTCAGCGACGTGTTCTAGGCATCGCTCGTTGTTCAAACACCCCTACGACAAGGTTTTACGATCCTCCTTGAAGTTACAGCGATTTGGGCACATTTGTAAAGAAAGGATCCTCCAACGGCCGAAAGCTTACCTCGCACTTTGCTCTACTCGCGAATTTCACTCTACGATCTTCGTGATCCCTACGTTCTAACCACCCGTCTAAAGTCTATCGACGAGCCACGGTCACCGTAGATTCGCTGAAAGCGTTCCCTAACTTTGGTAGACATTATCGCGACTTAACCGTCGTAATATCGGAGATTCCGGAAGGTGGAAACGAATCTCGTGATGGTAAAGAAGCGAAAAATTGTTTGTCTGGACATCGTCGACATCGATCTTCGATCGCGAATGATGGACCTCGCGACAGGATCCAACGTCCTGACGAATTGCGTCTCACGAGCCGGAGGAGAGTCGCGATCGTTTCAGATATTCTGGAAGGTGGAAACGAATCTCGAGACGATAACGAAGCGAAAATCGTGTTCGTTGAAAGCGACGTTTATTTCCTTTATTTGCAATATTTGCTTTATCCGGACTCGCGATTAAACGAGTTCGTGGTCTTTAAAGTTGGCCTTTTCGAGGTCAATGGTGCAGGCCGCTTGGAAGGATCCTCGAGCTATCGTTTGGCTTTTCTCGAGCGCGATTCCGTCGATGTGCTTCTAACAGAGAGATGTCGGTGAACCGTGAAGCGTTAAGCGGTTCTTTATGCAGTTTCGACGTTTCGAGTGCGGTTTGGGTAACGCGGGGATCTCTCGAATTTCAGAACCACGCGATTTAACGAACGAACGAACGAACGAACGAACTGCAATGCCTAGCCAAATATTTATCACGCGGTTTCATTGTCGGTGTTGGAGAATGAAACTCGAGGAGCACG
The DNA here is from genome assembly GCA_025433975.1 of Liostenogaster flavolineata. Taxonomy (NCBI): domain Eukaryota; kingdom Metazoa; phylum Arthropoda; class Insecta; order Hymenoptera; family Vespidae; genus Liostenogaster; species Liostenogaster flavolineata. The sequence goes on from JAITYT010000166.1 coordinate 1,565,043, forward strand.
ATACCGGTTGGTGGGACGAGTTGGGCTGGCGAGTGGCGGCATTGATGGCGATAGTAGAAATAGTGGTAGCGTTCAGTGGCGAAGTTCAGTACGAGGATGATGCTGGTGGTGGTATCGGCGATGTTGGCGGCGGCGACGTCGGTGGTGGCGGTGATGGCGGTGGTGTTGGTAGGAGGATAGTCGAATCAACGAGCCAGAAGCGCCAATCGGTAGATAGGTTAGGTAGGGAGGTTGGAAGAGATAGGTGAGTACCTTCGGTAGGAAAGGGTAGGAAAAGCTTTGGGGCTTACGTGCCTCGTAAGCATGAATCAAATGCATCGAGCTAACCGAGCGCATAGACGGTATTAAGTTTGTTTCGAGGGCGGCAGGAGGATCGCAGACGCCTTCGCGAGCTACCCTACCTCTTTTGTGCTGCTACACGCGAATACCTATTTCAGGTCTCGATCGAATTCTTCGAACCTTCGTCGGGGCTGTGGAATGACTGGAGGGTGGGGGGTGACAGGGCACGAGGCATGGGCAGAGCAGAGAGAGAGAGAATGAATGAATGAATGAAAGAGAAAGAGAGGCTAGAAGCGTTACGCGCACCAGGGTATTCACGATGGGTATTCCAACGTCGAAACGAAACGAAAGCAGCCGCAAAAAGGCGAACGCGTCGGTAGCAAAACGCGCGTTTTCGTAGCTCGATACTGGCTCCTTCATAATATTTTTCAATGCTTCCTAGCGCGATGAGTTCGACGATCTCCGTGAGGGGATCTAACCTCTAAAATACGGCGGATCGACGACTGCTTCGAGAGGATTCAAAATGCATGTTATTTTCTGAACTTCGAAAATTTTCGATAGTTCTACCGATAGGAGAGACAACGATGGAATTACGAATCTTTTCGAGGAAAAAGATATAAGCGCGTCGAATACTGGGGAAGGAAGAACAGAAGTCGTCCGCGTTGACTAATTGTCACGCTGTATTTACGAAACTGACAAATGCGGGTCGAGAGTCGACCGACACTAGACGGACAAATCGCCTCTAACGAAAAGACAGGATAGAGAACTAGCCGATTTCGACGATCTCCGTGAAGGGATTCATCCTCTAAAATATAGAGGATCGACGATCTTATTCTTATCGAAAGTTCCACCGACAGGAGAGACAACGATGGGATTACGAATCTTTTCCAGGAGAATTCCGTAAGCGCGTCGAATACTCGGAATGGAAGAATAGAAGTCGCGCTCGTTGATTAATTCTCACGCTGTACGAAACTGTTACGAAACTGACAAATGCGGGTCGAGAGTCGACCGACTCGAGACGGGCAAATTGCCTCGAAGGAAAAGACAGGACAGTCAACGAGCCGATTTCGTACGCGAATAAACGTCGAAATACGCGATACGTTCGAGCGTATGTCCATTAGTAAATTATAACGACTCGATATCGTCTAACGTCGTTTTTAATCAAGTAATTGCGAAAGCATAACGGCGATGTCGGTAAAGATCAGGAAAACCGATATGTACGCGGTATCGAACCAAAATTACCGCGCGGCCTATCTCGTGGAATATCGACGATGGAACGACGACGTCCCGTAACGTTTAAGTGGCTCGTTTATCCAACCGCGAGATTTATCCGCGATTCCTGCGTCGAAGGCAAAAGTAAGCAAAAAGAAAGCAAGAGATCGCAAATCGAGGAACTTTTTCGTTAATGTCCATCTTGCAACGTAGTTTCAGGTTCCATCGATCCGTAATTAACCTTTATCCGCCGGAATTAATTCCCAATTAATTTAAATCCCAATGTTTTGACCGAGCTGCCGGATTTAAACAATACAAATCATTTAAAAAATTGGCAGATCGATTTAAAACATCGGATATCTGCTGCTTTAATTTTTGTATTTAAAAAAAACAAAAAGGTCTTTGTTTGTAAGGAAAGTCAGCCGGGATGTTTCGAGCATTCACGGCACTGAGGAAAAACATTTAAAGGGACGTTTCGAGTCCACGATGTCGATCTCAAGCTCGAACGAGCGAGCGCCGACGTTCGTGAAAATTTCTCTGCTAAATTTCCTATCGGAATATTTTTAACTACTCATAATCGAGGAAAAATGGACGAACTCGATTATCTCGAGTTATGGGGACTGTGTCGATACTGTTTGTTCGGAGGAAACGGCACATTCGATCGGAATAATCGCGTATAAATGACCGCGGGGCGTCGAAGTTTGCTCGGTGGTTTGGGTTCCTTAGTAATAACGTTTCTGAACAACCGGAGGATGTTTGAGCGAGTTTCACATTTAACGTATTAATAACTTCGTTCTCAGAACCAGACACACTAATAACGAGAGAAGAGCGATCAAAGGAGCCGTGCGAGCGTAGTGCTACTTGAATGACACACTTGAACGAACTCTCACTCGCCTTGCGAAATTGTTGGAAAGTGTCAAAATCGTACGAGTTGGTCAAAGTTCGACTCCTTGCCATCCGCCCTTTTGACCCTCCTATCTAAAAGCGCGACGAAAAGGAAAGAAACGAAAGAAAATAAATATTAGATCTACCGGAAAGTAATCAAATTTTATTCTAAGGATTTTTTAAAAAAACAATCGAACGACTGCCCTTACTATGACAGATACGTCGAACATGGTAGAAAAATTCGGCGAGACGATCGCGAGGAAAAGCACGCTCGTCTTCCTTTCAAAGATCCTCGTGGAGCGAAAGGTCGCGCGCTAGCGCGAAGACGCTCCCCTCCGAGAAAAACGACGAGTTCGTTTGGAGGCGAACCGAGCGATACGAACAGCAACAGGTGACGATGCATTTGCGGTTTCGCGACGGCGAATCTTTCGGTGAATTCGTAGAAAAGATCGTCGAAACCGGTGGAAAAAAGATCGAAGGACGAAACCGTACGACCGCGACGAATCGCGGGCGAATGGACAGCGAAAAACAACGAGAAGGGTAAGGGAAAGAGAAGCAAAAAGGAAGTAAAACGAGAGAAGAATTACGAAAAGAAAAAAAAAATAGAAAAATGGGGAGGCGGAGGAGAAAGCTTGGAAGAACGAGCTCGACGACGACTACGATTAGCATCCCCATGGCGCGAACACGTCGCACTTAGTCCCACTCAAGGCGCCACGCTCCATCGGTTCGTGTTGCATTATTCGCGAGGGAGCGAAGGGGGGGGCCAAGGAAGGACGACGACGGCGCGCCAGGAAACGACGATACACGCAGGAAGCGCGAGGAAGGAAGACGTGCGACCGTCGAAGACAAAGGAGATGGCGGCCGCAGCCTGGAGGAGGACGGGGAACGAGGAGTAGGACGACGATGAGGATGAGAGGGCGAAAGGAGCAGGCGGAGAACGACGACGAGGACGAGAAGAGGACGGGAGGGAGCGGAGGAGGGCGAGGTGGAGACTGGAACGTCGGAGATTCGTACGCGGATGCATCGATCCGACCGCGGCTCGATTGCCAAACCGCCGACTGCAATGCAGCGGCCAGTCGTTTGCATCGAAACTGCAGCTGTATGCGCGGCTACGAATCCGGCAACGGTAGAACGCCGTGGAAAATTTGATTTCGTCCTGGTCGTTGGAGGAACTCGACGGGACGAAAATTCGTCCGCGGCGCCGACCGGCCGTCTTTCCACGTTTCGCTGGACGCGCGGCGTCGCGTCGTTGCATCGCCAAAAAAGAGCCAAATTCGACGACGTTCTTCCGACTGTTTCGTCTCGTCGCTTCTCTCGCCGCTAGGATCCACCGTTTTACTCCTAGTGTCCTAAGAAACTCCGTGTCGCGGCGAGGTAAATCGACTGGAGAAGTCGACGTCCCGTTCTTTAAATTCCCAAGCGATTTTTCACGAGTGTAAACGTCGGTGTGCACGTCCAATACGGTCGCGTTATTCTTATCGCGATTATTCGTCCTTGAACGATGAATAACCATGCTTCGTTCGTATTGAAGTTGAACGATATTGTTCGAGTATCGTGCTTGCAAAGTTTCGAGTTTGCGCGACCTATCCCGCTCAGCGCGGACAAAACGTCGCTGAACGAGCGAACCGACTTCAATAGAGAATACGTTGAAATTACGAATTGCTTTTATGTAAACGATTCCTCCTGTAGTATTCTATCGAAACAAATTCTGCGCTTGTGCGAGTATAATATACTTCTATCGTGATTCCGACTACGTGCAACCCAATTCGAACGTTCGCTCTTCTATCCGACGACGAAACTCTTTATTTTCGCAATTTTTCTTATCTTCGCTCGAAGCTTTGGCGAAGGATCGATCCGAGCGTCGAATAAGGACAAAATTATCGCTGACGAACGAAACGACTCCCACGAAGGAACAAAAATTCCCGACACTCGTAGACTCCAGGAATTTCAAGGTCCTCGAGAATCCTGGAAACGCCCTTTTGTTTCGAGGGGGCGCGTAACGACGACAAAGATTTGAAAAATTGCGTGCGGGGGAGAAATGCGTCGAAAACGTCCAACTTCGTCGGCCGATAACGTAGGTCTCGCAACGGAACGCTTTACCGCGTCACCGACAGAGGACAAAGCTACTAGGTGACCATGAACGAAGCAAACTACCTCGACGTGGCAAATGGCGGTTACTGATCGTCGGTTAGAGCGCGAACAACGTCCCTTTCGTCGTGAAACTACTTCGGAGAAGATAACTCGTAATGTTAAAGATAACTCGATGAAGACAGTTTTCCTCTTTCCCTTGAGTTTAAAGATGGCTGTAGTATCGCAGATGCGATATTATATTACGTCGATTTACGTATTATAATTATTGTAATAGTTTCTATTCTGTAAATACTTTCTGTATTTGATACTTACCTTTTGGCCTGAAAACAGGTACGCTGATGCCTACTGCTCGGCCTACGAAAATTATCTTGAGTTTTGTATTAATTTATTCTAGATATTCTCAAGCGTCTTTCACGTTGTCCTAACGAACAATTATTTTATCACGATACACGTTATATCATTCAAAGCAAATATTTCAAAGTTTTCCATTTAAAAATTGTCACATAAATACTGTTTCAATCGACTTATTCGAATTTGACACTTCTGTACATTTTTATATGTGCTTTTAAATACAAGAACCCTATCTTTTCATTTAAAGGAAACTCGCACGTTTCTATGTCGCTTTCTTTTTACTTGTTTTCGTAGATTTCAGGAGGATTGTACGATCGTGCGAAATACGGTCTTAGAGTGAGTGTTGCTCATAGAAATTAGATTTCTGATGATACATCATTGATGATACGCTGTCACGATTTTGACGATTAATTAAAGATAAATCACTCGATTCTCGAACGACTACACGCGCGGATTGTTTAATATCATTAGAACTACCCATTAAGAATAAAATCAAATAGATTCTTCTATACATCGCGGAGTAGAGTCAATGCGAGTCTTGCTCGCAGGGACATCAAATTTTGTTGGTCGATAATTTAGTCCGCGCAACAGAGCGCTTCACCACGTCTACCGTCAGAGGACGAAACTGAGCTTTAAGGTGACTGTGGACAGGACGAACTATCTCGACGTAGCAAATGATGGTTGCTGGTCGTCGGTTACAGCGTGAAAACCGCCGAGAACGGCTCGATCGAGAAAGATAACCCGCGATGACAAAGATAACTCGTTGGAAAAGGTAGGTCGTAACTCTCGGCTCTGTCGATGGGATACGACGACTCGGAGTATTGCGATAGGCGTCGCTCCATTTTCGAACCTTCGATCCTTGAAGACGCAGGATTCGCCGTTGCCGATACGCGAGGGTTTGCGGCTGCGTGGAAGATTTCTGTGCCCCATCGGTGGTCACGTTGAAAATTATTTGATGAAAGTCGAATATACGAGGGAGAGTCGACGAGTTTGGATGAGTCCATCATTCGAATACGGACAATTCGGTAATCAAATAGATAAGAATCGACTGTTGGGCTTATTTTCTTTTTTCTCTGGAGTTACCTACGTACGATTGACTTCAAACGATTGTTTTATTAATTTTCACTTTATAAGATTAGCTTCCGATTTTTTTAAACAATTTTTTGCAACTCACACTTTTTTCGTGCGTTTTGTTAGGAATGTTTTATTTGTTGTTTAATATATCGTTTAGACGTTACGATGAACAGTCGCAAAACGATTCATTCGTATTTCAATGTTATTTTTCCGGAATTCGTAATTTCTGCTTTATCAGATCGTATGATCACGATTTATTAATCAACGCGGTGATTTAAAATGAATTGTATTTAACGTGTCCCGATATTAAACTCGTAGCGCGATGTACGAATGGTATCTATATTTAGTTCGAAATACAATTTTGGCGATAGAATATGTATTCGCGTTAAATTTATGTATTCTTACGAAGAATCGTGGTAAATTCGGAGCAGAGATCTTCAGCTGAACTTTCTCTATTCGTGAGACATTATCCATTTTCATGTTGGCTTCTCCTCGAATCTGCATATCCCTTGACGTTTCAGGGGAACGGAAAATTACGGAATTATAAAGAGTTATTTTCGTATCTCAACCACGAACCGAACAATTTATTTACCCTGCGCGATCGTCATGCAATAAAGTATTCTGATTGGAATTCTCAGAAAAATCAAGAGAATATTCAGTCGCCATGGTCGCGAGCTTTAACAGACCGAGTATCGCATGAAAAATTGAAGACTGCGTTAGAACGAAGGAACGAAAAATTTGGAGAACGACGTCTCAGTGACCAAAAGGCGAAATAGAGCAGCGAGAAGACACGATTCTCTCGTAACTAGGTAGTCACCTCGTGATAAATCGTGATTCATCGATGTATCGTTTCGTAGTCGGTCACGAAAGTTCACCGGATAACGCAATGAAGAAGAGACGCGCGTTTCTTCGGATTCTGCGGAATGTTCAAGGAAGGAGCGTGGTTTCGAACGACCGCCAGCTGCGCCGAGGTCCTTTAATTCGATGAAGCCGGCTGGCGACACGGCGATCGCTTCGGTTTGGCTAATGGCGGCTAAGTGGGTGAAAAAGGACCTCTCCGGGGGCAGGGTTAAGAATTTCTCGAGGATTAATGCGCCCCCGTGGAAAGTTTTACGATCTGGCGCGGAGGCGTGACGGTCGCATGTGCGATGGTCTTGCATCGTCGATTAAATTACAATAAGCTTCGGTGCCTTTCCAATCCCCTAATTGAATTTTCGAGGCGGTGCAGCCGACGGTAAGCAGCGAACCGGTCTCGCATTAAAATTACTACCGCCCAGTTGCCACGCGCCATGTCGTTCTCACGGAACGATAATTACGTTCCATCCGGTAGATCACAGCCCGGTCCTCGGACTCGCGTTTAACTTATCGGCTAATTCGATTTTTTAGGGAGAACCGAGCGTCTTGCATTACCCAGAGACAACTCGGACCTTTCAAAGTCGCGTTCCTCTTGCGGGCAATCCCCCGTTTTACCGTAGCAAAATTTATCACGGCGCGCCACCTGGCCGCGCTTGTCTTTATTACGCTTCTTCGATTAAACGTAGACCTTACGGAAGATGTAAATCTTGTGTCCTATGTTCGTTTGCTTTTATCTTGAATTTAACATATGCATCTATAGGAAAACATAGATAGAATATTTTCTTTAAAAGTTGAGTACATTTCGTAACAGCCGATGTGATGAATTTATTTAAAGTATAGACAAAGAATATCGAATCTTCGTGTAGCACATTCCTGTGCAACTTCTTCCCTGCACAACGTCTTGACTGTTTCTCCCCGCTGGGCCCTTTTTTAAGGATGAGAAATCGTAGGGTTGGAAGAACCCTACAAAATGTCTGTCGCGAACTGTATCGAGTTCTCGGGGCTGCGCGAGATAAACGACACGAGTAGAAAGTGCCATCCAGAGGAAGGAATCGAATTCGTCCAGTGGTGGGCATGGTTTAGATGCCCATTTTTAGGTCTTAGATTGCGTTTGGTCCTAACAGTCGCTCGTATGGATCTGATTTTCGCTAAACCATCCATCGGTATGCACACGGCCTAGATCAGACGAACTTATACCCTTAATCTGTCAAATTCGTTCACGTACTTAACTCGAACGGGTTGTTCGTAGGATAAATAATAAACTAATGGACGACATCGGTTCCTTTATCAATCTCGATAGGTTCGCGTTGTCGTCACGCCGCTTTCGTCAAGCGAAACGAAACGCGTTCAACGTCGATTCGCACGATCATCGATAATTATAAGGTAGAAAGGACTCGTACCGCGTCTACATCTCCAAAGTCCCGAATGGATTCGAAGCGGCGACGTGAACGTACTTCGACAACCGTCGTCTCGTCGAGAATCCTGCGTCAATTACGTCGTAGGATGACTTGGAGAACGTCGACGACGATATTGTCGATCCTCGCTGATCACTCGACAGAACGCTTACGACGACGTAACAACTGGAACGCCTAACAGTCCCTAACGAGACGCCCGTCTCGAGTCGAAACAATGAACTTTCCTCACCGTTGGTTTCCCGTAGGACGACGTCGGCGAAGCCACCGAGAAACTTCCGATCGTCCGACTCAGGATCTGGCGACTCGACTTCACCGTTCAACGGACCTCCGACCGTTCGTCTTCCCTCGTCGACTCTTAGTCGCTTCTTTCCGCGGCGAAACGGTGGGAAAGGAGGAGATGTTGCGACGGTGGGGGAACCGGGGGGACGAGGAAGAGGCAAATAGCTGTAAGAACGTGAGATTGGGTCGGATCGCTGTCCACTCCGGGTACGCTTTCAGGGAGAGTTTCGAAACTCGGGGAAAGATCGCTACGGTTTCCTTCCGACGCCGCAAAGCGCGCTAAGTTTGAGAGAGAGCGCGCGCGCGCGCCGAGAACGACGTGGTCGGCCAATTAAGACGTTTGGCGCCGTGGAAAGTCCTTCCGTCTCGTTCCTACGGAAACGTTAATAGGAAGAGACGCGCTGAGATCCTCGAGAACGAGGGTGAAAGGACGAACGAGCTTGCGGAATTTCTACTTTGCGAGGTCTCTTTGCGGAGCGCGAATTTGTTTCGCCTTACGCGGTACGACTGACTTTTAATTCACTCCTGTAACCGCGGTTATGCCGTAATTTCTGTGTATTCTCTTCTCGAGCGATAACGAGGAAGTTAAGCGAGAGAAAAAAAAAGGAAGAAGGGAGAAGTTTTTACCATCTTTGTAAGCGATTTTTGATACTTCGTTCGAGAGCTTTGCGTTCGATAGGGCTTCAAAGAACAGAAACGAAGAGGATTCTGGTCGCACAAATAAATTCGTACGAAATCAATGGATTTTCCATCGAACGATCGAGTCTCTGTTGGACGAATTATGAAACGTTGACTTCATTTTATAAATCGACGTTCGAATAATTTGCATCCTATACATTCGTTTCGATTTTACAAACACTCGAAGTCAGAAAGTTTCCAATTCGTGTTTGGAGTACGTTGACCTCATCTGCATTTATTATAATTTTCTCCTTGTATTATTCATTGTTACTTACTTGTATTAATATTAGGTTGTTTGGAAAGTGATTTCGTTTTTTATGTTGGTTTTATAAAAAAAAAAAA
>JAITYT010000166.1:1574589-1585163 GCA_025433975.1 Liostenogaster flavolineata
AACCTAATATTTGATAAGTCCGAAAGGGTGGAAATTTGGCACTCTTTTAACATTGTCTTTTCTCGTGGAACCGCTCGTTCTATCGATCGCTTCCAATGGAAACAACGAACGTCGAATTACGAGCGCGCGTTCGAGCAAAAAGTGACTGAGATAACAGCGGCATTTGCGACCGTTCGTAGTCGTAGTGCGAGTATTTTTCACTCGGAATTCAATCGAAGGAGCTTCAACTCTACGATCGCGGATCTTCGTGGCATTAAAACCTTTTGAGTAATCGAATCGCATTTATTCGCGTACCGCGCGTGTTACCGTTTGAATTATTCGGGACGCTGATGCATTTCTATCGATTATTCATCGATAAGTGTTTAACGTTTGCGCGTTATTTCGCGCTGATTGTTTCGTGCATACGATTACCTCGGATATCTTCCATTCGTGATGTGAATTAATAAGCGCGCATTTTTTTCTTTTTTTTTTACTACGATCGTTTCTCGAGAGCGCGGTCGCGCACGACTCGTGCCAGGAACTCTCGATTATTCTTCTTGTTTTACGAGTACGAAAGAAAATCAACAGACCGTTTGCATTCGTATAATTACTTACTAAAGTAATTTAAACGCGATTTCGGAGTTCTCGTGGAGCACGATAATTTAAACAAGCCGGCGAAGGAACACGAACAAGCGATAAGTGCTAACTTCTCGACTTTTCTCGATTCGTTCTAAATCTTTTTCCGCTCGCGAGAAAAATTCTGCGATAAGAAATTTACAAGATGGTCGACTTGACTTCGCTGGAATCGATCATTTTCGATCAAACATTTTTTTTATTTATTTTCACTTCGGATCGGAACCTCTCACGCGTCTCTTATTTATGTAATCGTAACAACGCCCGTTCATTCGTATTTATCATAATTCAGTTTTCATTAAATTTACGAAGGAAAAGCGCGTCGGTCAATGGGCAAACGTGAACATGCGACAGACAGAAAACCGTTGGGAATAAGACCCTCGTTAGGACATATCGGTGATAAACCAATAGCGATTCTCGCAGGGAAACGACGAACGACCTTGCGGACAACGTTCACCTCTCGTTACAACGCTGGAGATTCTATTGTGTCTTGCGTTGTTCTTGGCGTCGTGCCACACAAATACACGCGCGTACGTCGTTAAAGGGGGGAAAAAACTATCCCCTCTGGGAAAAGAGACGAGCGAGTGATCGCGGAAAACCGCGCTCCGAACGGCTCCGAATCTCTCGAGAGTAATTAAAGTTCGAGGATTTGCCGATCGTAGAATTTAGCGAAGGCGATTCGAGTCGCGACCGATTGTTTTTCGTTCCTTAAGCTTGAAAATAATAAAGGAGAAATAAAGAAAGGGAAGGGAGAGAGAGGAAGGAAAGGAATTATTTCCGTGTGGCATGTCCTTCGATTGGAAGCGAGGCTTTGGAAAGTTCTGGTCGGATAATTAAATACTCGGAAACGATTCGCTCGATGCATTGTGTGCATTCGCTCTGCCGAGATAATTCGATGCTCTCGAATGGCATACACGCCGGAAACGCAAATACCAGAACGGGCACGCCGCCGATCGAAATGTCAATAGCTCTTGCGCGAGATTAAATGTCAGAACGGCGCACGGTGTAATCGAGAGAACGACGTCTTTTCTCCGTTAATCCCTCGTGTTTACGCGCTACGACGATCGACCGAAGAATTATAAGTCTTCCTCCTTTTTTAACCCTTTGGCCTACAACCACGAGCGAGACTCTTGATAAGGAATTTTGCCTATGGACGCTAAGCACGAGCCTGACTCGTGACACTTCGGTCGGACTTTTTATAATACTTCCCAGACATCTTAAAATTATTAATTGTGCCTAAACGTTGTTTGTTATTTTACGATTCCTTTCTTTGCGTCGAAATATACGTGTCGTAAGACGCATAGATTTTTTACAAGTTCGAGCACTCGACTGAACAGCCAGACCGACTTTCTCGCTTACTATGGTCCGAGCAATTGGGAGACAGGCCAAGGAATTTAGAGCTCGAAATATTCGCGATATTTGTAACATCGAGGATGAGCGTCTTCGACGTCTCGACGGGATTTCTCTCGACGGTGCATTATTACACTTCTCGGCGAAGTGTCGCTCGCGACGTAGTCGTTTCACTGCTCGTAGTTCATCAAGGCGAATCAGTTGTAACAAATCTTTTCATCGCGTTACAAGTCCTGCACTTGGCTTCTGAACTATCGAGGCTAGATTTATTACGACAGCGTACTCGTCTCTTCTCGAATGACGGTCCTTCGTGGCTGAATAATTCCGAGGATCTTCCACTTTCTCCTCATTCGCGAATTAATTTCGATCGCGAGTACTCGACCTTATCTTCCGCAAAATGTCGTTTCCCGTGTAAATAGGAATGAGAATGTTTCAGATCCGATAGTATCGTGCGACGTGCAAAAAATACGTGAAACTTGTTTTCAAGAGATTTTATTTGTGAATAGTTTACCGTCGTTTAACATGAATAATTTCGCGGTTCAAATGTATGTTATTTGCATATATCGCTACGTGCTACGATTCGGCGATTTATCAGTCGCGATATCTGCGCGACTGATAAATTTGTTACCGCGAGGTAATGGTTTAATAAATACGTATCTAATTTTTAACGCGAAACTCGTTTCCGACGTTCAATTTTCAATGGATAAAAATGATCTTTTTACGGTGACCCTTTTACGACGTAACACGGCGTTAACCTGCCTTTCCGATGATAAAGCGATAAAACGCGGAGTAAACCGAATTGATATCACGTAGATGCATTTTTTTTTCGCACGCTCATGTAAAAAACAATCGAAAGCCAGTCGAAATGTTAATCTCGAAAGTAACCCCGAGGAGAATATTCTTTCGCGAAAGGTGGTCTGGAAGTTCTTAGACTCGCCATGCACGCTTGTATAACTTCTTCCATAAAATGTAATATTTACGTAATAACGAAATAAGATTTTGGTAATTATTTAAGATCGTGGAAAACTCTGTAACGGGTAAAGTTCCCGTAAGTCGATGTAAATTCTTGCTTCGTATTTCCGATAAATTTTATACTTTAAAATGACGCAATCCTTTGTGATGAAATTTTTCATTAAACAATAGGAAACAAACGAGATGAAAGATGCGTCGGTCGTATCGATCGAAAAAAATCGAAGCGATCGAACTCAGCGAGCTGGAAATTTAATGGCTGCCTTTGAAGTTCAATTTCGAGTATAAATTTTTGGCACTTTACGTAACTAAGCGAAAAGGAAACGCGCAATGGAAAAGTTTTCAAGTTGTAAATGAGAGAACAATTTTTTAATTATTTTTCCATTTGCTTCATATAGGTTTCCGGTTTATAAGCGTTGTCGTAAAAATGCTTGTTAATAGACTTCTCGTACGCAAAACCTTGAATTTATTTATTCTACTTTGAACAAAATTTAAAACTTCAGGTTCGATGAATTCTTTATAGATGTTTTTAGCTGCTAGTTGACCGTTGAAAGTTTTCTCCTATGCGAGAAAACTTTCGAACGGTGGAAAAGCTGGTATCTTTGCTACAGAGATTCGCGTAGCGTGGATTGGCTCGCGAGTAAATTCGTAGTGCAGCGAAATTACACGTCGGTTCTTTGAAACTTCATCGGATAAATAATTATAAATATCATTGCGAGATTTTGCGTGTTACTCGACAGCGCGCATCTTCGTCTTAATTGCTAATCCTCTGAAATATACTCTCGAAATGACTCTCAGAATTCGGCCCTTTGGACCGAAAGTACCTTTTGGTCGGTCATTCCGCTCGCTCGGCTAAGCATACGGTAGTTTGAAACGAATTTAATGCAGAAAGGAGGAGCGATTTATTCCGACTAAATTCGCGTTCGCAAGATTTTATCCGATTCGTGATTTTTTTTTCGAACTGTCCGCGATAAACGTAATTTTCGTCAGTGCAAGATCTGTCACTTTTACAACGTTCGATAAATCGTGCGACAATATACCTCGTTTTTACGCTGTAATTAACTCGACGTTCCAGGGTATTCGCTGTCACAAAGAGTAGGGAACATCGAACGAGAAAACGAGCACGGAAAATGGAAAACATCGGCGAATCGCGTGAACGTTTCGTTTGACGCCGTTGGATCCGTCGTGGAAGTTCGCATTGAAATTTGGAAGGTTTTACGCTCTTTCGACGATGAGAATATCTTTACGCGCTCGAGCACGCCAGCGCAGTGATATCGGGAATTTCGAAGCGCGCTATTAAAAGAGGAGCAACGAACCGACCGACCGACTGTTTCCAGCAGGCGCAAGAGGCCAACGAGTTACGAAGTTCGAGTAAGCTTAATATTGACGATGAAACCGTTTGAACAATTTCTCCGGCTAAAGTTTCCAGGCACGATTCTAACTCGATCATATACCTCCCCGCGGATTGGCTCGCGTTATATTTGGCATAAGAACGCTGCGTGATTCCACGTCGGTGAAAGCGTTCCGTTACACCGCGAGGCCCTTTGTTAGAGAAACTTTCCATTTTCCAGCTAGTTTCGGCCGGCTCATTACGATCGCGCGATCCCGAATCAAAGGAAGGGATTGTTTACGAGCAGCTGAGCAACCCTCCCGACAATCAACCGCTACGATTCTTCGACTTTCCGTGTCGCGTTTTCGCATTCGCATTTTCTCTTGCGTCCTTCGCGACAAAGTTAATCGTGCGAATAAGTTTTTTTACTCGGTAAAAAGTGTTTTAAGACTCGGTACGCTTCGATTATTGCCAGACGTTCAACGGAACGAGAAATTTCGAATTACTCGTCGCTGGACGTTGAAAGAAATTTGAGAAGAATTTCAACCTTGCGATCGAATTTTATAACAAACGTATTTACGACGAAAGAAGTCTCTACCGAGATTGCCTTTCGTGGCTTACTTTTCTTCCACGATTCTTGAATTTTTATTTTATTTTATTTCATTCGTTTCAATCTTTTTTCATTACTTATTTTTCAGCAGCGTTCAACGGTTCGCGATGATCTCGACGATCACGTCCGGGCCTGGCGCGGTGCGACGTACGCGGTATTGTTCACGATTAAGAGTCCTTTCGTAGGAGGTACGACGAAACCGCGATATCACGTTTTACGGAGCTATTCTTCATCGTTGGAAGGCGAAAAAGGGAGAATTTAGTGGGCCGCGACGTTCTTTCGCAAATTAGCGACGTCATCGCTAATTTTTAGTAAAACCTTCGCCATTATCGTTACCACGCGCAAAACGAGAGAAAAAATAGACCTAACGGAGCATCGTGCTATTATCGTGGTCGCGACGGCGCCCAAGAGGTAGAACTAGAAACTCGTAGCGCGTCGCGACATCCGAGCGCGCTGTTAAAGCGATTACGACACGTTTCGCGTCAACCGACTCCGCTAGACTCGCCGAGAAGCGAAATAAATTCGCGCGTGTCTCGAATCGCGTCTCGGGACGCTTCCACGTGAGTCGGCTCCCGTTCAAGCCGAACGATTCTCGCGAAAGCCAACGAAAGCGACGCGATCTTGACTAAACGAGCCGATAAACAGCGCCTATTCGGTACGCAGCTTCTCTTCCAAACAGGATCGAGTCGTAAGCACTCTCGATTCGCTCGAACGAGTGCTTCTCTCCTTCCAATCCCTCCGCTTTAATTCTCCAAGTCTCGTTGCGAGGCGTCGCTTGATTTATCATAGTGGCGGTTTGCCCGCCGCGATATTTCGTGGCGAGCGCGTCTCTTCTTTTCTCTCCGGCGTGTTCCTCCCGACGAACTACGCGCTCCAGCCTTTTTTCTCGCCTCGTTTTATCTCCAAGTCCGAGCCGAGCGCGAAGCATCTCCAGCCGGTGGAGAAAAGCACACGGTAAAACGGTAGGGGAGGGGGAAAGGAAACAAGGGAGAACGCAGTCGAGTGCTTTTAATTTCCTACGGTCATCGAGCGTGCAGCGCGCTCACACCGATCGAACCGGAACGAGCCACGACTCGTCCTCTCTCTCTCTCTCTCTCTCTCTCTCTCGCACGAGGAACGACTACGTTCCTGGCCGCGATACCGTTTGAATACCTTCGTGTACGGTAATTTCATACCGGTCACGAACGGCGGACATTCCGAAAGAACGTATGGGACCTCGTGTCCCGTCTGTCGTATATTCCTACGAACGAATAAGAGAACGAGCAGCTCCGCGAACGTGCGACGAAGCTCGAGTCGAATCGCGCGCGTCTCGTGGCAACGTCGTCGTTACGCGCGACGACACGAAAGAACGATGCCTATCGTTCCTTCGAAAAGTCGCGTCTCTTCCCGCCTTCCTTCGTTTCTTGCGAAAGTCGTTTAAGGATCTCGCGTTTCCACGGTCGACACCGACAGTTTACAAGACAAGAAAGTTCCCGGGAAGTTCCATCGATGACGTAGATAGATGACAGCCCTCCCGATTCGGCCCGCGTCCGCCTTTTCGTTCTTCGAGGGCCGAAGGAGGGCGACTTCGTCAGCGAGAAAAATCTCGAATGCTCGAGATCGGACGGAGAATCGGCTCGTTTTTTAAATCGAGCTTTGCCATCGATTTAAACTCCGTGTTTACATTTATCGCGTGCAGTTTTACGCGAGCTTCCATATTTACCCTCCTTCCGAGGGAAGCACGAAACGTTCGAATGTAATTCGCGTAATTTTTGTCGATTGTTCGCGCGAGGGAGGGGAGGGGAGGGATCTCGCGTTACGGCCGTATTTACGGAACGAGCGACGGCGATTGCAAGAAGCGCGTTTTCTCCCTCTCTTTTCTCTCGAGACACTCTCGATACTCTCTCGACGATTTTACTCGTGGATTCTCGCGCGTATCGTTAGTCAGGCGCACGGTGCAAACAAGTAGCGAAGGAAGACGAGAGGAAACGAGACGTTGGGGTCGTTAAGGGCAACCCCGAGGCGACGAATTTTATCGCGGCGTCGTTTGCGCCGGTTTGGTTCGATTAAAAATTCAGGATGCTTGGTATGCTTACTGTTGTCGGAGAGCGGGCGGGGCTCCTCGTTCCGTTCTTCTCTCTTTTTTCACCGTTCTGATAATTAAAGAGGGAAATATCGGGCATCGAGAACCGCGGAGCGACCAGGCGAACGGCCGTGATCTAATCGCAAAGCGAAACCGTCCGACTGCCTTCTCCGCCTCTTCTATCTCCTCCTCCACGAACGGAGAAGACGAGGTACGAGTTCCGCGTTCGGCCGATCTATCCGCAATCTCATCCTCTCGCTTCTCCTTTTCCTCCTCGTTTGCTTTCCACGGAGGCGTCGGAGCAACGGATGCACCTTTCCGGTTAATCCAAGCGTCGCGGCGGCGAACGTTCGCGTTCCCGTTCTCGTCCTCGGCGTCTTCGTAGACTGGAACGCGCACCCTCGGCGCATAATGACAAATAAAGCCTCGCGTTCAGGAAGTTTAACTCGCTCTCGCAGTCGTCACGAAGGCGGAGGCGCGCTTAATTTTTCATGCCACCCAAAGCTACCCTCATTTTCATCTTAAGTGGTCTAGACTCTCCGGACGCGCTCAGGGGGTGGACCCGTGGACTTTGAATTAATACGAGAATCCGTTGAAGCCGGGAGCGCTCGTTCCCGCCCCTTCATCGTCTCTCGTTCTTCCTCGCGGCGTCTTTATTTTTATTGTTCTTTATTTTTATACCGAACTGCATCGCGACGTTCCTCGATCTTGAAAGCTCGAGAAAAGCCAAGGGTCGCACCGGACTGCGGAGAAGGATGGAGGAGAGAGAAGGAAGAAAGAGAGAGAGAGAGAGAAAAGAAAGCGGCTTACGAGCGAATTCGTTCGTCGTTCGACTTCGTTCGATACTCGATACGCAGCGAACGATATTCGATAAATCGTACGTACGGAACGAGTCAGCCGTCGTCTCGACGAATTCGCGTTATCGTAAGGTAGGGACTGTGATCGGTGCTAGGAACGACTGTAAATATACAGTTAAACAATTAACAGGAGTGCGCAACGATCTGTGTTTATCGTCCGGCTAATGAATGTCGGAAATTATCTAACGGTGAAAAAAAATTACGGGCCGAGTACAATCGAGTCCCTTTCGTCGCGGTCCGCTTTCGATTCGAATCCATCCAATTATTTTTACGGATTATAACGATCGGTAACGAGCGATGTTCCTGCTACGCGTTCCGCAATCGCTTTGAATTGATTAACGACGAAAGAAGCGGGAGAGCCGATTTTTCTCTCGGCATCGGTAACGAGTGAAGATGCATCGCGCGTTTAATCGCGAAGATTTCTTAATTTCGTACGACGTTTCAAACGTACTAGAATTTTCTCGAGAAGTCGGACAAACGAACCGAAAAACCGAAGAGGCGCAGAATTATCATTCTCCTTGGTTCGTTATATTTTGCTTTATTCGTCAAATATCGTTAACTTTAATAACCAACTTCGTATTTACCGCCATACGTATCTCGGCAGCAATTGAAGCTTGAATACCGTTCGTATTTTAGCTGTCTAACTTTGCTCGCGCTTCAATTTCAGGTACAAATAACGTTTTATCCATCAGGGCTGATTAAAATATCGAACGATTAATAGGAAGAACTTCCTAGATTAAATTTCGCGTGAAGTATAAACACTGAACGAAACTAAATTATTCCGGCGATTTAAAAATTTCGTAAGAGTAAAACAGTGGAGCGAAGAAGCATTACGATGCAAGTGTAAAAAAAGAAGCTCGAACGCGTCAATGTCTCGACGTGAATCTCGTCTCGCGATTACGTGTCGTGCATTTTTGCGTTATCGAGCGAGGAAAGCCGCGCCTCCTCGCACGAAATACGCAGAGCCAAACGTTCGATCGCGAAAAATCGTTAGACGCGTTACCGGCATTGGGGAGAAATGGCCAGACGCTCGTAGAGGAGCGAAACGACGACACGAACTTTGCAGATACGACGTGAATACGCGACTCGGCCAAAATTAAAAAGTATTAAATTCCTAAGACAGTAATTCCGTTTTAGAAGCGAACTTAATTAATTTAATAGAGGATTTAATTAATTTATCGAATTCGACCGTTCGTAATCATTTAAAATATTATACCGTTTTCATAAAAAAAAGAAAAGAAGTAATTTCGTTTCCGAACAACCTAATAATTCGTCGAGGGAGCGTCTTTTCGATCGATTCTCTCCTCTTGCTTCGAATTCCTGCCTCTTACGACTAGGAGAAGGAGGAGGAGGACGACGGCGTGTATTTACCGAACGTCGTATTTTTCTTCCGGCCTGAGGCTGAAAGAAGCTACGGAATCGTATAAATATTTTCATCGATCTTCCCGAGTTTACGCTTCCCTGGCCGCTTCTCGACGCGTCGAACGACGTATCCAAACGATGCTCGCAAACCTTCGCGGCCCTTCCGCTCCGCTTCCGCCCTGAATCGCCGTCCGGCCCTTCTCCCTTTCGCGAATCGGCTGGCCGCACTTTTTCCCTCGAAAATTGTCCGACCGAACCTTCTTCCTGAAGTTTGCACAGGGAAATCCCCCCGCAATTAAGCCGATTACGATGCAGTCCCCGATTAACCTCGGTTCCGCGACGAAGTTTTCGACCGGGTGTGCGTTGCTCTTCCTCGCCTCTTTTCTCCTTCTCCTCGAAGCGCCGGGCGACACTCGACTCGGACTAGGGCCGAGTTCGACGTACCCGGTAATCTCGCCGACATTGTCCGTGCGTCGTTCGCCTCCGTCTCCCCGCGACTCCTTTTTGGCCGTCCTTTTAAATCTCTTCCCGACCGTTCCGACGATTCTCGCCCATTTTTTTACCCGCTCTTCGTTCCACGGTTCTCCTCGAACGGGATACGCCGCGTCTTTTTCCGGGATAGACGGTGAAACGGTGAGAAATCGTTCGATCAACGGCATCGTCCATTTTTTTAACGCCTTTTAAAGCGAGTTATTTCGCGTCATTCGCACGATTTTGACGAGTACGACGGCATTACCATTCAGAAACGAATTATTTCGTAAGTATCGTAGGGTGTAGACGTTCTAAGGGCACGCACCTGGATTGCGTGTGACTTTTGCGAGCGTTGAACGTCGAGTCTTCTTGATAACCGCAACAAACGAACTATGTATGTATTGGGTTGTCCGGAAAGTTCGTGTTGATTTTTTTAAATTTCTGTATTATTTTATTATATATATAATAAATAATTATATATATTATATAATTAATTTTTTTCTTCAAAAGAAAGAAAAAATTTTTCTTCAAAATCAATGAAAAACAACATTTTGTTGTTTCGTAATCTGGCGTAGCTTGGAAACGGAAAACAAGTCGGTCCTTCGACGACGATCGTACAGACAATCTGAGTGCAAGCGGTGTACGAAAACTGACGTTTGACGTTGAATGTGTTATTTTTGTTATAATAAAGTCTTTCGTTTATTATTCGACTGCCCATTCGATCAGCAATAATTTCTTACAAATAATATATATTACTAAACACTACGGTATCCTTATTAGTCCACAGTATTTTAACGTTCTTGTCGAATAAAAGACGTAACTAAAAATCGAAGGGAAGAGGATGAAAAAGGAAAGCTAGCGCTCTTCGATGTCCTTTTCTTCATACGCTTCTTCTTCGCTTTCTTTCAACGTTAAAAAAAAAAAAAACGAGAATTCGCCTCGTTTTCTAAA